>CAVLJG010000004.1:26145425-26363838 GCA_963669975.1 Acanthoscelides obtectus
GCGCATCCGAGCGCATGCAGCGTTTAAATAATAAAACCTGAGCGGTTATTACTAAACCACACGGAGATATTTAACGGGCCTTATAGTTCAGTTAATACAGGATTCACAATATTCCAAAAGACAATCTCAAAATATGGATAACATATGGTGGAGCAGATTTATATAATAATTAGGAATTATTTCATGGCTACTTTTCCAATAAAGTAAGTGTAATCAATCAAACATTAGTTGCTCTTTTGTTCAAGAACTATTTTAGATACTTGCTTATTTTTTAGAACTGAAATATGAGAACGTTACTTTGATAACTTTCTAAAGCGCTTCTTTGAAATAAATTCTTCGTTTTTAACATTCGAGGATTGGATGATTTTTATTTTGAGAAATACGGGGGAAAGTCTCATAAATCAAATTTCATTATGCATGACTACGTTTTTTTTTCAGTGATAGTCTCTATTAGTGCACTATAGGTTACCTCGCCACATAGAGCGAACATACGGTAGATTGTGGAACGTTTACAACTTAACTTTGCTGCCATCTGCCACTATTTCAAACCATTTTCATGCGAGATATTTTATAAAAATTAGTCTTCTTGTTTAAGAGCCTCATTATAGCGTTATTAAAAAACATGAACAATAGTTAGGGTAAGACTACCCCTTAGCGCATAAACCCCAATGTTTTCCGCTTTATCGTGAGAAATTAAGAAATCGTCAAGAGTGGTCATTTTAGGATAATGCATGTGAAACTAAAAACGGTCGTTATTTTTGCAAATAAAAAGGTTCAGAACTAACCGTGTTATAACGTAAAATCACAGTTCATAATACATACTGTAAATATTGTAAATTATGGTTTTTATAGAGGTTATTGTGTTATGTTTTTTCAGTATGTTTCCTAGAAAATCCTAGAGAAGTTTTTGCATATTCTCTATAAAATTAAGCTTTGCGTTTATAGGAATTGTTTTGAAGAATTTAACAATTTCGTTTCCTGACATATAACGAATACTGTGTGTGCACTGTGCCAATTGTACGTTTTGTTGAGGAATTTATATTATTTACAAAAGAAATATCTCTGATGAAGTTCTCTCAGTATTTACTGAAATAAGATTAATCCCGAACAGTATAGGCCTAAACAATGAAAATTTACTACGGAACCTAAATCTTAAAGCAGTTTTCTCAATATTCACTGAAAATGTGCAACAACATAGAGATGTAGTGATAGGAATGTTTATCTTAAATGCGACTACTCAACAATAATTATTTCCATCAAAAATATCACAAAATTGCATTACTGAGATGACAATGTCCCAATACTATACAGTGTATGGTATAATCTTATAATTTAGAGCATGTTTTTGTGTAAAAAATCAAAACCAGCTTATAAAATAGTATTCTATGCCACAATATTACCACCCATAATGCTGCATAGAAGAACTAGTAAGCAGAGGCACCCTTAGAAAAATTCATATTTTCGTCCATTTGAGATTTGCGCTAAAGTGTTTTCAGCCAGAATTAGTTACTAACCTGCCGACTCCCGTCTTTGCATTATCCAAAAGCTAGTATCGTCATTGTAAACGTGTAACAAAAAAAAAGTTTTAAATATTACACTTTTGAGTTTTCTATATATGGTTACAAGAACAAGGGACTCTTTGAGGAATCTACAGTTTGGTACCTAAACGGAAGAAAGTAGGAAAACACATTGTACGCTCGCACCGACTTTACAAATACAAAGGACACGCGTTTTAGTAGTGACGTACTATGTGTGTGTGGTGCCTAAGTATAGAGAAAAAGCTAATGAAGCTTCGTGCAGCAACAACAGAGAAACTATACCAAGTAGTACAGAATTTGATAATGTTAGTATGACTACTCTGAACAACGAGAAGTGAGATACAATCTCCAATGGCTGCAGTGTGATCAAGGGTTTAAGTAGAACAGCCCCCGCTGATTCTACATAACAAATCTGGATGACACCATTTGAGGACATAAACACCCCATATTACTAAACACTTTTTCAAACGAAAGCGCAATAAATATTAACGAGTTTCAGCTAAATCGAACACATGTTCACACATGTAGGCCAAACATACTCCGAATATGAACAGTCATCATAATAATGATGAGGTTATACAAATGCAGATGATATAGCACCCAAGCGGACATTATACGAAATTCCCCCTGAATCAACGTAAGCTTTTTCTCATAAATCTAATATCGGGCAGCCATTTTGGCGCATATGATACGGTTTTCGAATCCTGCATCGTCTATCATCGGGATCACGCATTATTTCCACTGGCTCAGCAACAATAGAAACGTGAGGGAGGGACAAAATCAAGCGAAGGGCCGAAATCAAGCTTTGCAACGTGCCGCCGGCTGCCCGATCTATATCAAAAGGGATTATCTGCAGTTGGTCTGCAAAAGGGGACACCCGTGGTATGCATCTGCAATGCAGAATTTCCATCAGAGATTAAACTGTAAGAGTTATGCTGATGTTATAGGTTCCAAATGCATTGTATTTCTACAGGTTGGTTTTTATTACAACAAACATGCGTCGCGTCATGGGTCAACACATAATACAGTCTGCAACATGTTGCGGAACAAGCGCAGGGGGCAAAAATGTTAAATAATTTATATCAACATTTCCTAACGATTATAAACAACGATTATATTGACATTTTTTTTATATTTTGAAAACAAAAAATAATAGAAAAAGAAGCAGTGGTTTAACACAATTTTTATTCAATCATCTGATGATACACAACGTTCACTCTCAGAAGCGAGGGATCTCTGGCGAGCTATTTGATTGAACAATTCAGCAGAAAGAAGTAGAGCCGAGGTCTAGCTCAAAAATAAATGGCTTGCTTCTTTTCTTCGGTACTGGCCTCATATGGATCTCGAGATGTCTATTCCTTATATAATTGCTTTAGTACTAATTACAAGTCATGGATTGATGGAGAGGACAAAAGAGTACAAAGGGAAAGATATACAATACCATATTTTCAAATTTATCAACCTGAGGGATGACTTCGAAACATATTAAGAAAAACGTAACAAAGTTGTTGCTCTTATAATATCAAAACCAAAAGCAGTATTATGAAGGAAAGATTGACAGATGCAAAGGAGACAGCAAACAAATCAGGAAAACCTTGAAAGATCTCGTTAATAACAAACATTGGAATTTAATGGCTGTGACACTGTAGATAATAAATTTAACAATTATTTTAAAAAGAGTGTAACTGATACAGTAAGCACCATACCTTCAAGTAATGAGCAAGCTATAACAGCAGCAGTGCCTTTAGAAGAGGAACTTTGGAGGTTTCAACAAGATTCACTGAATAAGCTACGCAAAACGGTTTTTTAATTGAAGAAAAAATCTACGGGTGATGAAGCAAAACAAATAATTCACGTAAGCCAGAAGACTTGCGACCCATCAATCTTATGCCAGACGTCAAGAAAATTATAGAAATAACAGTGCATGAAGAGCTGAGTGAGCATCTACGTGTGAACGGTGTTCTTTTTGAGGCAATCCGGGTTCAGAAGGAATCATTCTTGTGAAACTGCGCGCCAATTTTGTATGTACAAAGTGGAAAACAGATGTAGATGATGGTAAAGAGATTGTGTGTATGTCTGTTGACCTAAAAAGAGCGTTTGAAACTACTGACAGGAAATTGTTGTTGAGAACATGTGAAATGTATGGAATTAAGTGGTAAAAATTGAAAGTAGAATATCAAGTAATGTTGCTGTTGATCATGGAGTACCTCAAGGCAGCGTACTAAGCCCATTGCTGTTTATTTTATATGTCAATGATATATCCAATGTCCTTAACAATTCTTTTATAAATTTGTTTGCGGATGATACATTAATTTCAGTTAGTGGTTCAGTAAGTAACGAAGTTGGGGGTGTAATGAATAGTGAAATGAGCAAACTTACTTTATGGTTAAAAACAAACAAGATTAAATTAAATGTGAGAAAAACGAAATGTATGAGTATAGGTTCGAAGAATAATTGCAAGAAATTGGTAAATTTAAATATGCCTGTGAAAATTGAGGGATAGGTACTTGATTTTGTAGATAGTTTTAAGTATTTAGGTATTATAATAGATGAGCAACTAACTTTCCACAAACATGTTGAATATATGTGGCGGAAGTCAGGCAAAAATATTGGGTATTTTCGTAGAATTTGTGAGAAGTCCAGAAGTTCAGGGTGCATACTACTACAATATAATAATTTTTTCTCATTTTACTTATTGTGCATCACTTTTGATTATTGCACAAATGAGCAAAATCAAAGGTTACAAATTCTATTAAATAAATGTATGCGGATTTTGTTAAATTGTAGCAGGTATACCCATATATAGGATATGCTAAAGGCATTACATTTTTTAAACATACACCAAATTATTCAAGAGGCAAATTTAATTCTTTTATATAAAATTATCAATAATCAGGCTCCATCTTATCTTGAACAGTTTCTAAAAAAAGATGTGAAATGCAATATGACATTAGATCAAAAAAAAATTCCATATATACAAGATTTAGATTCAAAGGTTTAGAAAAGTCAATGTTTGTTGAAGGTCTAAAAATGTACAACAATCTGCTTATTAATATAAAAACATCTAGTAAAAAGAGACTTCGGAGAGACTATTTTGGTTGAATTTGTAAATTTAACATATTTTTGTAAATAATATTTATTATTGTTTGAAGTAGCTTAAACGCTACATAAATCATTTCTATTCTATTCATATTATATACTCGTAGAAGCGGATCGGAACTTAGCAGTCTATTCAAGATATCTATGTTACAAGATTCTCTTGGAAATTTTCTAGCGAAACTGTCTGGATTTACCAGGAAATTTTTCGTCGAAAGTGGACAATTGCTGGCTATCCACTAGGTCAAAAAGGTCGCCTTATAAGAATTCTCACTCCAGATGGCCCTGAAATAACATTTGTCCTTAAGTAATGAAAATACCTGAATATTTATATAACCCTTTGTCAGACTTTTTTAATACGTGTTGCTTATTTATTTAGATTTGCAGGGGAAGCAATCAATATTATCCTTGGTGGCAGTTATTGACGGCAAATGCTTTAAAATTTATTTACTACATAACTTGTATCATGTTAAAAAGGCTATCGGGAATCATCGGGATGTATAACAAAATCCTTATTGAAATTTAAATTTCACAATAACAAGTACCAAAATAAAGAGCATCACATACCCGGTCTCTCACAATCTATAATGAGTTGGTCTAATGAAGGTTTAATCGGTAACAGGTAGCACTGAACTGTTCACCCGCATTGGTACGCAACAAAATAAACCTAGTACAACAGTTCAAATTGGTTTTTCCTATAATCTGATCAACCAGCGAAACGATTTAAGCTCATAATCTGAATCCTCCTCTATTCTAATTGAATATTCGATAGGGTTTTCAGACCTGCGCTGCATTTTGTGAAACTGATTTTTTTCTAGGTGCATTTCTATACAAGCAAGCTGCATACGCACATGTGGACCTATTATATTGAAGTCGGATACCTCTAATCTTGAAGCTTTCCGTAAATTCTTTTCATTAGTGTCGGTGTGATTAATACGGTAATGCTGCTTCTACGATCAGAAGTACCCATGGCCATTTTGTGGGTGAGTTAGTAGTTAACCCATAGACGCTCCTATGTTTAAAGTTATCCAGCATTCAAAAGACGAAAAACCATCAGAAAAACGCTCAAAAAATAAACTTTCAGTCAACAGCAAGGCTACGGAAAACCCCAAAAGAATCCTACCCTCAAGGGTAATAGTAAAGTAGTTGTATGTGCCTGGCAGATGTCAGAAAGATTCTTGATTTAAGGTACGTTAATTTAAATATGAATTCTAGTTACGACACTTCTCTAACGGACGATCTCTGGGCAATTTCACACCACCGCGCGTTGAGCCTGCCAGACTTCTCTTTCCCATGTTAAGATATCGATATCCAGATCTGGCCAGTAAGTTCGCTCCTTTATTCCTATGACGTTGAGATTCTGGTGGGAGGTTTAAGGTGTCTTGAAGCTTCATATAGCAGTCGTAGTGCCTCGGTATTTAGGTTTCTTCCTATGCGGCTATATCAGTGTAAAAAATGGCGTCAAGTAGATTGCCTCTGTAGTTCCCTGACATCAGTTCATAAAGAATGATGTTCGGAACAAGTTAGCGCCTCTGCGAAAAAAATTAGCTATGAACATGTATATAACAAACAATTAGATGGATCAAGTCAGTCAAACAGGCTAATCCAATTAGAATTTGCATATGTAGCATACTTTTGTGTGCAATTTTGAGGCTTTTTAGGATTTCGTCCCCCCTGAGAAAATATGCTACCATTCGCTCTTCAAAAAATTTTGGATGCAAGTACGCTTTCACACAGTTATCTCTCGCCGATAAATGATCCTCCTCCTCTACCCTGCGAAAAATTCCTACAAGCGCACATGATGGTTGCTGCAACCTCCAAGTCCCAATGCCCTACAAGAAAAGTTCGCCGAAAATAAATAGCAGAATCTGGAACACAAAAAAAGTTTAAGCGATTATTTATTCCGTTTTGTCCCGACTCCGCCGCCACTGGACATGTCATATAGCATCCAAAAACATAATATCTCATTTCTAGATTTTTCGGAATTACAATACTTCCTTCTCGCCTGTAAAAAAAAACATGAATGCGCCGCAAATCAATCCTGCATAGATTAACCTCCTAACAATAATGAAAATGAGCCAAACATTCCTTAGTGAACTGTTGCTTTCTAATCTATTGTTTTACTATCAACTCTTTCTTAAAGTATTTTATAATTTTAAAATCATCTTCCACGATGATCTCTATACTTTTTTACTGGGTCTAGAATGTGTTAAAAATTGCAGATATCCCCTCTTCAGGTAAATTCCACCTAATAAAAATTCCTCAGCTGTCATTACACGTCGCCTGAGAAAATTACGTCTTTGTAGATGGGTATCAATTCGTATGATGTCGTTACCGTTCACGCACAATCCCCCAGGTCCCGACCGTGTGTAAACGCCCGAGGCATTCATGTCTAAACGACCATGTTGACCGAGCCATTCTGGTCCAAACAGCCTCGAAATGCCTTCAATATGGACGCTGGTGTCTCCTTTTAGTTACCACTACTGCAGATAATTCCCTTTTATGTTCGTTCTGCGACGCGCATACAGACCGACCGACGAACAGGCAACGGGGACCAACCGGGGTTCTTTGTGCCTCCTGCCCTCTGTCTGTCACATCTGGCCGACGTAATGAGTCTAGTTACGCTTTGGAGAGAAGAAAACACAATAGAGGCGATCGCGACACTGACAGTGTGACAGTTGCTCTCTTGTTATAGGTCGGGAAATTTAGATATTCGCAAGCCTCGTACAACCCTCGCCTCATATGGGTGAATACACGATATTTGGATTTTCAGTGTCAACTAAGGAAAATAGCTAATTTTGTTTTGATACTCATTATGTCACAAGACTATATGATATGTGATACATCATATTTGGCAGTGTCAGGTAATATTTTGATTTTGACAGCAAAAATATACTATAAACGTTATATATATATATATATATATATATATATGTTAGGTGAAAAATTAAAGCTTACGCCTTTTGTTGGGTACTTCGACAAGATTTAAGCAAAGAGGACTCTTTATACTTTTTTTAATTCTCTCTAGCTTTCAATGGACTTTGCCATCATCATCAGGAGCTGCAATTACAATGATAACAGTAGCAACAAAGGTGTAAAATGAATTCAAATTGACTCAACTTACAGTAGTATGTGAGGATGTTGCTAATTGTTGTTTACGTATAGGATGAGGGAAACGTCCAGTAACATGGTGAGAGCTGAATAGGTTGCACAATAGTCAAAATTTATACAAAACATGACAAGAACAAGTTAAAAACAGATTAAAAACAGATTAAAAATTCTGTTTTTAACTTGTTCTTGTCATGTTTTGTATAAATTTTGACTATTGTGCAACCTATTCAGCTCTCACCATGTTACTGGACGTTTCCCTCATCCTATACGTAAACAACAATTAGCAACATCCTCACATACTACTGTAAGTTGAGTCAATTTGAATTCATTTTACACCTTTGTTGCTACTGTTATCATTGTAATTGCAGCTCCTGATGATGATGGCAAAGTCCATTGAAAGCTAGAGAGAATTAAAAAAAGTATAAAGAGTCCTCTTTGCTTAAATCTTGTCGAAGTACCCAACAAAAGGCGTAAACTTTAATTTTTCACCTAACTGGTCTAGACGACAATGACCACGTCTCAAGTTATATATATATGTATATATAACTTCCGTCGGTCTTGAAACAAGACAATCGTACCGATAGATCAAGGGTAACGGTTGTGTTTGGAAGCTATAGACGTTTTTGAGAGCGGTTCGTATCCGTTGCTATCATTGTTTATAATATTTTTTATTGTAAATAAATGACAAAAAATAGAAAGTAGAAGAAGAATAAGAGTAGAAAAAACAATTGGTATTAAAACTGCCAGAAAAGTGACGTCAGGGTAATGACCTCGAAAAATAGAATAAGTAATATATGTTTTTGGTTTTCAAGAATGGTTGTGTAGTTGCAGTAATGCACCACTGTAAACTTACCAGGGAAAATACTGGAACCATTTTGGAAAAAAGGTATCTACCGACACTACGTGAGCATCTGACGCCTTTCCCCTTTCAGTAGGCCAAATCTCGCTAGTTTCAATTTATCATTTCTTGATTTGATACGCAATGATCAATGATTATCATTTACACGAAAGTTCACAATTTGAATTGCGACAGGTGAGGGTGTGACACCATTTTCAGGAACCATCAAAACTTTTTTGAGAGATTTTCTTCTGAAAAGATATGAAAATGCATAGAAAACCAAAGTTAGAATATATGTTCACATTTTCCTTTTTATCACAAACACCTTGACTAAATGTCCTGTACTATATGTAGAGTCAGCAGCAGCAGCATCATTCACGCAGCGTCGTGCAGTCAGTCGTTTGTTTTGAGCAATTTATGAGTCTTCTGGGGTTGCTGCTGGCCAAAATTAATCTGACGCCTCAATGGTTATGTTCATGATCAAGGACGGTCGTAATCCCGTTGAGATTCGACATTATGAATCATCCTGTATAGTTAGATTGAACATTGAACTTCATTTTTACTATTAATGGGAATAATGGTGTGTGGAACAAATCCTGATAGCAGTGAACTATCAGCTTTAATCGAGTTCGGCTTTGAGAACCGCCAGATGTGATCGGTTGTAGTACTTTGCGTAAGGCCGAACAATATTCCATTTATATTCAATTTTCCACAAACTGCAAGGAAGAGGAATGTTGATTCTTTATGTGGTACATTAGGCACGTCCACAAATTACACTAAAAACTATAAATGGCTCTGTAAACGGTGAGAGTAAGCGAGTAAACATTTTTGCTCTCATGTTTGTTTCTATGATTGTTCTGAAACAGTTCGCGTTGAATTCGTACAGAATCAGAACTGTCTCAGAACGTGTTCTGCAATACCCGAAAACAGAACATTTACTGCGCCTGTCACTGATAGTCCTGGAACGGTAAAAGGCGAGACCCGCACAAACGTTGAACGATATCCATCATAACGACACAATTTTTATATATTTTTAATCCTAGTTTGAATGCCTATACATATACCATCAGCTATTTCTGCAATGTTTGCCCTGCTTGATAGCGTAAAGCAAATAAGCTGAATATCCGGCAGGTAAATATGGACCTTTTATTATTGTAATTATTAAATAATAAGACTTTTGTAAATTTTACATCAATTATCTCATTAAAACAGCTTTCAGTTTCGTTCTAACCTTGCATGAATATGTTTGAATATAACCTAAGTCATAAAAATTTGAGGTATTTCCATCTGCTGGAACCAAACCCAAATACCACCCCAATTTATGCTTCTATAAAGGCTTAAGGGAATAGATGGAATAGGTTACCTATTACCATAACATTTGAATAAACATTGAGTGATAAAATATCTGTGGTCATTACCCCTAACTTTATGGTACCCAAAAGCACGTCCACCTTTCATCGCCGCGAAGCATGGCTGTGAGTTACGCCCTTTGAAAATTAATTAACATTTTTCACTTTCAAGTTCTGCCCATTTTTACGTTTAAGTGAATTTATTACGTATCCCCTTTAGGGTTATTTCAACGCAGAACGCATCAACCCCTCGTCAAGTGAACAGGTGCTGTGGGGTAAGCACTGCTCGCCTGTGAGGGGTAAGTCGGCATATGGCATAAAAAAAAATTATATTTTTGTAATGACGTATTAGTGAATCCACGATTGTCAATTTTGTCTTTAATGAAATATAAAGGGTTGCCTCACAAAGCCACCAGCGGCTCCACGATTACAAGGAGCCACATACTGCGGAAATGGACGTTGACAGTATGAGCAGTGACGCGTATCAAAACTATTTTAAGTGCAAATGTACGGGGAAATCGATGATGAGTGACATATTAGTTAATATTTTTTTCGGATTACAATAATTCCTCGTTAGAGGGCGTGGGAAGTGAAAGGAATTTAATTCCTTCCTTCCTGAAGAAGAAAAAAAATAAAAACAGACTCATGGCCAAAAAGTCAAATAAGAAAGACTGTGAAAATTTGAATTCCCCAACGGATGAACTGATTTGAGTGTAGTTCTTTTTTTGAACGAAAGTCTTGTATGACGATATACTTCTTAGCGATGTTTGATAGGGTCTCAAATGGAAGGGTTTAATTTGTAGATTGCTAAATCGGTCTTTTAATGAAAATCGATCCCCAAGTGGTTCAAAACTTTTCATTTTTGTGTATAATTTCTAACCCTGGAAGCAAGGTGCAACAAGAGCGAAGGTTTGGACTGTTTCGGGGTAGGGATTTAATACTCTGTTGGATAATAATATAGTATACGACCATCGCTGGTTTTTTTTTTAATTTGTCAACTTGTATACAATGTCATAGAATTTTATAATCCTATCCACGTAATACCACGGTATAAACACTAATTATAAGTTATCCGCGCTGAACTGTAAAGATGAACGACACGTAGTGGGTATCAGATTAACAATGCAAATAGCTCGATTATCTGTAACTGCATAATGTAGCTCTTTTTAGCGCTGATTATTGCTAAAAATGCGTAATTGTAACCCCGGATGCTTTTGTAATATGGCCGTATATATTCGTTGTTGTGGCGTTACAGGTCATTACACTAACAGTATCAATGATTCCGCATTGCTATTATGTGCACACATTTTCCGTGGCGTTACGCCTCGACACGAAATACACTACGAGCCAAAGGTACTCTCGCCTCAATTTGATAGTAACAGGAGTATTCACAACTATTCATATACAACTTTACAGACCAATTTGTTTAAAATAATATGCGGTAAAGGCCGTCCAGGAGTCACTTAATATAGTTCTCAATGTTTAAGAATTAGAATCATGTCTGTGACAGAAATAATTTTTGCATGGAATAACGCACATTCGGGAAAAAAGACCACATTTCTGTAAAATTCCAACTGTCATTTGTCGCAATGTCAAATATCTAATCTAACCACAATTTTCCTTGCAATGTCAGCCAGATATTTACTTTTTCAGTTTTGCTGATAGCTGATAGCCCCTACTATTGTTGCTGTGTATATTGTTTATCTCGAATCCAACCCACTTTCCAAACGATTGGCGTATTTTGCGGTCACAGTACAGTCAAAATGCGCAGTATGCCTCTGTGCACAAGTTATTTAGAACAAAGAACAGGTTCTAAAAATGTTTGCACTAAATCTGTTCATACAAAATTATGTAGTATGTTGGGGTCACATGCCCTTTCTTTCTTATATTTATTCTGTTTTTGTTGTTTGTTGGTGAAGCGATAAGTTTCCCATCTATTATTTAGCATTGCGTACCAAGGCATGTTCTCTCGACTCGTCCGATGCTACGCCTCTGCTAGGGACGTATTCTGTTTTGTGACAGACTCGCAAAAACACAAGTGTCATGAAAACTATCAAAGAGGTAACTTGAAAACTAACTCAAAAACCCGGATCAAGAAAATATTTCTGGGATTACAAAACATTCAAATAAAAAATCCACTCTGCATGAAGTATGTGACGTTTGTGCAAGTACACTACTCATATGGCAACTAGTGTAAATCATAAAAGCAGAAATACATCGAAAAAATTAAAGCTGTAGCAGAGAACGCATAACTGTTCCTACAGACGATAGTAATTTGGAGCTCACCTAGATGACGATTTTACACTCCATTTTAAGTAGATGCTAATAGAATTTTGAATAGAGGTTGTGTAGTAGGTATCCCACCATTCTTAAGAAAATTATCGGAAAATTACACCACCCGCGGGCAATCAGAATGATTGTAGGTATTATGTTGATATACATTCAACGTTAAAGTTAACTGTAAAATGAAACTGATAGTGAAGCTTTCAAGATATACGTTAATATAAAAGAATTTATTATACTGGGAAAAACGAATTCTTATTTTTATGACATTCATAAAGAACAGTCCCGTAATGACAGTACATTTTGAAATGAAACTGTACAACTCAAAATAGAGAGGAGTGAGCAAAAAGACAGTATTTTTTCTGATACGAGCTTTCCCTATGCTTTGGAACGTTACAAATATTGATAGTTCTATTACATAAAGTTCATCATTAAACAATATCCTTCAGAAAGGTAACTGCCCCGTTTATGCATCAATTTCGTCGCCCATAATTTCAGCTTGCTAGCTGGGCCCGTTCAAAAAATAAGTATGTGGGTATTTTTGAAGAGCGCTATAAGATCAGGCAAAAAGCAACTTACAAAACGCGAGGCTTTAGCAAGAGAAGCAGCAAATCCTTTGAATCGAAATTTGAGTTAGAACTCAAACCTGAATAGTTCGCACCTTCACCTCATGAAATGATATTTTTAATACTGGAATGTCACATTCTATGGAAGTTTGTTATCAGTTTCATGTCCAAAAACCGCAAATCATATCATCCCAACTTTTCATTATAACGCCGAAAAATGTATGCTTCTGCAACTTCTGTGTAACATTCAGCTATTTATGAGCCGACCATATTTATAAATGTCCATCTAAGCACGAGTTTCTGAACTTGAAATTCACAAATTATCTTTGAAGTCCGTAGTCCCAACAAAAATATGACGTGCACCTGCTTCCATATGTTGTTGCACCTCCGGAAGTGTCTATTTCTTCCATTGGTGACAGAAATGGCTCACATCTGTTTGATATTTTGCTGCAACATGGTGCACAATTTGTTGGTAATGGTTGCCAGAACTAGGATATTCTGGAAGTCAAGAAATGTTACTCTTATATACAATTTATTCATAGACCCGTCATTATATTTAGCAACGATAAACATTGAATCCTCATTTTCCAATGTTCACGAACGACTTCATAGACTGTCAGATTGATGTCGAAAAAATGGTGTCAAGTAGGTTGACTGTACTTCACACGCAATTCTGGGAAATGCAGTTTTCATGTATAGTATCTAAGTCAACTTTTGTATGCTCTGATATTGCTACTGTTTGCCGGATATGAAAATTATCGTGTTCTGTCATGAGAGGAAGATGAACAAGTAAAAAAAGCATTGTTGATTTGGAGAAAATTGAAATAATGAGCTGTTTTAAACAATCGGGGCCAACTTTAACGTATGCCGTGGTATTATTTGCTTGATGGAAAGGTTCTAAAAATAGATGAGATTCTTCATTCCACAAAATATCTTCATATTTGCTCAAGACTGGTGATGGTCTATTCGTTATTCCACACTACAGCTCTAATGTTATTTGGCACTTTAACTGATAATAAGTTATATTGCCCTGGTAGTCGCAATTATAACATCGCCCCTTTTCAGCTGTCCAGGTAAAAAATTCATCGTGCGAATGTTCACCAGAATGCAAGCAGCGGGTACTGGACTTATACAAAATATTTTTCACTCCAAGTCCGATAAGCAAATATACGACGTAACAGGTATATATGTGTGAAATATGCATAATTAAAAGTTTAAAGAAACGCCTCCAAAAAAACTGCGATACACCCTCCGCCACCCATCTACAACGTCCACCTGCCAATGTTTTCCCCTTAAAAATATTCGGGTGATCACAATACTCTAAAACGTTAACAACGAAGTTTGAGCGAAAACCATTGATGCAAACTAACTTGAGCTAGAAAATTTGGTGAACTTAGTAACCACTTTCCTACCTATCTTATGATCGGGTACCAGATATTTGATATTACACAACAATTCCGAGTTAAATTTTCCATTATGCCGTCGCACCTTGCAAACAAACGCCTTCTTTATTCACAAAACAATTATTAAAGATAAATATTAAACGCCAACTGGAAGGCTTTATGAACTTAGATTGCCCATTCAGTTTGGAAACGCGTTCCATCGATGCTTTAACGGCCAGCGGTGTTTTCGTCCATTACAGTACCAGTTCTGCTAAAACAAAAAACTGTTGGAACGACATTTTGAGCGAGATGTTTTCCCGACAGTGCCGTGCGAAGCTATGTGGCCACATGGTTTCACTTCTGATACCTGTTTCATGTCGATCATTATCATTAATAGGACTACGGATCAAACTGTCGACTAACGAACTGTGTAACTCCTCAGAAACATAATCGAAAAAGCTTAAGGTCGCAGAAAGCCCAAAGGGCTGTTTCCACACTGACTTCAAAACAGCTTTGGGAATCTCTTGACAAATATTCCTATGTTATCAAAATAGATAATCTACAACACCAAATGCAGAAGTTACAAGAAGATCTAGCAACAGACTACTTAGCTCTTCAGCATCAAACATGGGTATACCAAGATGGAAGAAGCAGGAGAACACATAGCACGCCACTGCGAATTCGCGTGCCTTTGTATAGGATAGATCCCGCCGTATTTAAAGGCAGGCCGCGTCACCAGTGGTGTATGAAGTATTATACTACTCCCTCCCGTTTTGGTACCAGGCTATAGTTGAAGTGCATGATAATCTAACACAGTGCAATGGCATTGTCAAGTACTGAGCATCCATAGTAGCACTAGTTCGTGATGTTGTATAATGCCCAGGTAGCACCGAACGGATTTATCAAGTATTTCAAGGATACGTTAAAACTGGAATAAAGCTGCAATTAAGACCAAACGGTTTTTGAATAAACCTCAAGGTTGTGATAAACTGGCCTTCAGCATAAAAGGGCCCATACTGAAAGCGGACAATAAAACTAAAAATAAAAACCTGCATAAAACTTTATTATGTCGAGCAACTGTTTTTAAAACTGCTGCGGAGGTACTTTTAAAACCTATTCAAGCACATTTCATCAAACCAAGTTTAAAAGACAAAAATGCTTACTAAATGTGTACTTTCAAAGATAAATAATTTACCTTATTGTTAATGTTAACATACAAACAGATAGTAGGCCAACAAAAATATATTTATATAGACGTATCTGTAACTATAAAATAATGAAAAATAGTTGTCGGACCATAAGGTAAGAAAATATTCGCGCGCTCGATTTTATATGGATAAATTTTAATAAAAAAATTCTCAAAAGCTCAGGCGCCTGAAATTTTCTGAAGTTCTAGGATTTAACAAAAAAAATGAGAAATTTGAAAGAAAATTTTTCTCTATAATTTTGAATTTTAATATAAATCGTAATTACGCCTTTAACTTAATAATTTATCATGTTTATGTAAACCCCAATATTGTTGTAAGCTTACAAAATGCGGCATCCATTTTTGAAGAAGAAAGAAGGGGCGATGAGTTTAATTTTATGATTTATAACAATAAGAATGGCTACTCTTTATACCCTAACCAAGTTCATTGGGCCAAGAGGGTTCTGTTTTAATATCGCCTATTAATTGCATTTAAGAAAGCAGTTTTAAAGAAAGCTAAATAAATAGGTCTAAGATGTAAATCACCAACAGATGTTGGAAGCTTTGAAATCTATCTCTCAAATCGAAATCAAGTAGTAAAGATTGGTGACACACTAAGTAATGAAAAGACGATTAACTGAGGTTTAGATTATTCTCATTTCGTGTTCATGAGGTCAAGTGTATTTGGGAAAATCTAAAAATTAAAGTAGAGCGGGATCCAGGAATCATTTTTAATGCCTTTCTCTACGAGGGATGTCTTTTAAGTTTTACATATAGAAACATAATAGGCCGAGCGGATCGAACGTCAGTACCGAATCTTAGCCTCACTCTTTAGTAAACTTAAATTCAAAGTTTCACAACAATACGTGCAGTGTGAGGGACAAAGATAGCGAAGTTTAGCTTGAGCTACTCTTACACTTAACTACCTTTGTCTGTACTTTAAGCACGATGTTGTGTGCAATTCCAAAAAAAAAAAAAGAGAAAAAAAAATATATAAGAAAAATTAAGGAGTACAGAAAGGTTAAATAACTAATCAACTAAACTAAAGAACACTACAACTATATATACACTATGTACACGTATGCCTAAACGGCTCAGAAAATCAGTTATATAAATATCAGGGAAGAGTGAGCATAAATTGCTTGATTTGCCTTCGAAAACGAGCAAAAGACATTTCCCTGTACTTTCTGGGCAAAGCATTGTAAAATACGGCAGCATTATACGAGAAACAACGCTTGAAGAGTGTCATAGAGTATGGAGGTATCCTGATCATAATACGGTCCCTGGTAATCCTGTCATGAATTTCTTGATTAAATATGATCTTTTCTCTCAGGTATGCAGGTCTTGACGCAGTTATCAACTTGTGCAAAAACACTAAGTATTTGCACCGCACATGTTTATCAATTCTTAGCCATTTCATTTGGCTGTATTTGTCACTAACATGGTCAAATCTCCTCAATCCATGAATAAAGCGAATGCAATTGTTTTGAATTATTTGAAGCCTGCTTTTCATCCGTTCATCAAGACATGGGTAATATAAAATATCACAATAACTGAGAATTGGCAACACAAGAGACTCACAAAGTTTTTTCCTCAGTTTAAAGTTCAGAAGGTGGCGATTGGCATATAACGCTCTCATTCGACCATACGTTTTTTTAGCTAAGGACATAACATGCTCCCTAAATCTCAATTTGCTATCTACTTCAACACCTAAAATTGTAGCTGAATTAGCAATCTGCAGCAGCGAGCCATCAAGGTTAACTTTAAATGTATTCTCCACGTCACTTCTCCTTGCGTCGGAACAAAATAGTAATATTTGAGTGTTATCTGGATTAATGTTTAGATTATGGTCACTTGAATATTTTATATATCGCGAGATTGAGGCGTCCTTGAAGATCTCAAAGACCTCAATTCAAAAAATTTTACATGAAGAATTAGGAGTAAGAAAATTAGTTTCTCGTTGGATACCCCACCTGTTGACTGAAGAGCAGAAAGCAGCCAGGGTTCATTGGTGTCAAAAAACGCTTGACCGTTTCAATTCCAGAAACTCAAAAAATGTGTACAGCATTGTTAGTGGTGATGAATCGTGGATTTACTGTTATGAACCAGAAAATAAACGACACTCGGCTGTTTGGGTGTTCCAAGGTGAAGAAAAGCCAACAAAAGTTATCCGTTCTCGAAGTGTTTCGAAAAAGAGGGTCGCGACATTTGTGTCAAAAGCGGGTCATATTGCATCAATTCCTTTTAATGAGCAAAGAACTGAGCTTCAAAAAAACAACCCCGAAAGAAGAATCATCCTCCACGAAGACAATGCAAGCTCGCACACAGCACAAAAAACAAGGCAGTATTTAACGGAAGAAAACGTGGAATTATTGGACCATCCTCCATATAGTCCCGATCTAAGTCCTAACGATTTCTTTACTTTCCCGAAAATTAAAAACAGACTGCGTGGTCAAAGGTTCCAGTCACCAGAAGAAGCAGTTGACGCATTCAAAAATGCCGTTTTGGATCTGCCAGCAAACGAGTGGAATAAGTGCTTCGAAAATTGGTTCGAGCGCATGCAGATGTGTATTAATCTTCTTGGAGAATACTTCGAAAAACAATAAAGTCATTTATAACTACCTACCGTGTTGTTTTATTTCCATATGCAACACTTAAAAGACATCGCTCGTCCTCAGTATGGACAGATTTTAATAAATAAAAGGATACCTTTAACATCTGTAAAAAAATATATTACACACTTAGGTGGTCATCATTGATCGCCACTTGAAATGGGATGCTCATATAACTAACGTTACAAATGTCCTGCTATACCGTATACCTCTTTAAATACTCAAAAAACCCATACGCCTCTAGATATACTACAAATAAGAATGTTGAAAGTAATATCAAGCAAAAAAGTTGCTTATCGTTCTGATCCATTATTTAAGGAGACTGGGATGTTTGACCTAAAGCAACTGTTTTACATCAAGTTATTCAAAACATGTATAAAAATAAAAACCATTTCAATAAAGTTAGTCATCTGGTATGACTCTTAAAAATATAAAATTTGCAGAGAAATGTAAGCTTAAGATGCCACACCTACATATCATTAAGATTTATAGTTGCTTGCCTCACATGCACCGTACGTATCTTGATAATATAAACTCATCTACTATGATAAAAAGTTTATTTACATATTTTCCTAATTGGGAGAAAAGATAAAGCTAGTGGGAATTGTTTAATAAAATAATCGTGAAACATGAGTGCCCTCCATACTTCTAATGTCCTTATCATAATTTGAGCTATGTTGATATGACGTACTAACATCCCGTTGCAAGCAAAATTTATCATCAAAATTATTTTAAAAAAAATCTGCATGTGCAAAACCATTTTGGTTCCTCCATGATACATCAAATAAATTGTTTAATTTTTTTTTATTATTGTAATGAAGTAATTTAAATCCAGATAATTCATACATTTCTGTCAGTAATTTGGGAAATAGACGTGTAGCATCTTTTTATTTATCACAATAAAGCCGTTCTAAGTCTCAAATAAACTTGACATGGTTTATGGTGCTGCTTGGGTGCCCCTAGAGAACCGCTAGCGTACATACGCCAATGTACATACAGTATCTCTTTCCAATAGCAGTGGCTGTTTGAGCAGGCAGCGATGGTAACAGCGGCAATAGCGACGTGGCATGGTGACAGTTGTTGCGAAATTGGTTCACTTTAATCTGCTGCAATAACATTAGTCTCGTCACAGCGGAGCACAAAGGGAGGCTGTTCGCCTGCAAAGGACCAACTTGCGCGTGACAATTTGCATTTCCAATGAAAAACAGTGAATCCCGGAGGACTCCGGCACCACCGGACCGTGTCCAGCCCGAAATGGATTTTAAAACTTTACAGGCGATGTCGCCGTCGAACGTGATGTTTTTATTGCCGCAGGATATTATTGCAGGTGTTTCGATACACACGCTCTTTGCATACGAAGAGTGACGCATACAAAAAAATCTTGTTATCCGAACAACGATGAGAGAGTTTGCAAAAATGACGTTAACAATTATAACCTATTCTATGCCCTAAACAAAGCTTCAGTGGCTTATTGGGCACCAGAATTACACCTCAAAACACGAAAAGTCATAAAACTCGATATCAGTATGCTTGCTACGTGCAAAGTCTCTACGTAACGCTGTTTTCAGTTCATAAAGTTAGTCCCTTTAAGGGACATGTATAACAAAGGAATTAAATGGTCTGTGTCAGTCAAACAAGCTCAAATACAATCAGTCTATAGTCCTCAGGAATGTAACAATATTTTGATCTAGTCTACCGTCCAATCGACAATACCAACCACCCAGCAACGTGGCAACGCAGCACGTAGTTGCATACACGAATCACCATTAGTTAGCCATCAGCATGCGAAGTACACAGACGTACGCTCGTTGAGCTGCCCGGCATACAGGTACGTATATCGGAAACATCTTTCATTCAAGTTAAGGCAAGTGTACAGGGAAATCTATTAAATATGTCTAAAAGGTGGGTAGAATTACTGGGGTTAGAAACGTATAAATTGACACATATACTCATTTTCGTTTTTGGGATAATAGTAGCTTTATGTGAAAAATTTATCAAAATCCTACCGTTACTTCCCAAGTTATAGACGGGATTAATAGACAGATATACCCGCAGAGAGTGTGCAGTGGCGTAGAGGGTATATTAGCATTACCTCATTTTAGGTGGACCACACGGGCTCAGCGCCACCTATGGAGGAATGACGCAACTGACGTTTTGCTGATATTTGCCTAAGCTACTGCCACTCCCATTGCGCTAGCTTGATTTGGAGGATTCAGGCTGGTATATAGAGTATCCTTTAATGTGACAGGGGAAATATGACCGAGTATAAAGATCACATTTAGCTGTTTCTCGGCGCAAAGTTTGTGTCTACAGATTCAGTGCTATTTAATAATAATAAAGAACTTTATTGAAGCACATCTTAGAGACGAAGTTTAGTCACAGGACTACTTTTTCACTTAGGTGCACTGTCTGAAAATGTAACAAAAAAAAAACAATGTAAGTGCAGGCAAAATTACAAGATAAAATCATCATCATTATTGATTTCGATGTGCGAGTAGGCTGCCTATCAGCCGGAAAGGGTTCGATACGCTCAGCAATGCAGGTGCCACTTTAAAGATAGATAAAACACATGCAAGTCACTGATAGCTAGAATGCAGTATGAATTCTGCAAAATTCGAAATCCAACGTAATAAATCGTAATTTCTTATTATAAGAAAGAAACAAATAAAACGTATCCTGTAGAATTGATCTTGATAGAACTACTTCATTAATTTGTAGTTTGAAACATGCTGCCATGGTGGCCAAAATATCAGTAAAAAGTAATTTATAATACAAATGTGGTTTCATTTGGTGAGTTCTGTTGATATAAGGAATTGCAATCTGCCAGTTGCAGTATACAAATGTGTACAACTAGTAATATAGCTTTTCATCGTCTAACCATATACGGCTAACCCTGGACAGCTGTTTCGTGCTATTTGGCAACTCCTCAGCGTGGTGTAAGCTTCGTCTCTGTGACAACGAACAAATGCTGAGCTATTCTACTCTATTCAGAGTTTATCGAAATAAGACAGGACAAAGTGCCATCTATCAGTTCGATTCAGATATAGCTAAATCAAGGGCTTATAGAAAAATCATAACATATTTTAGTGAGATTTTCTGGAAACCTGTAAGACCTCATGCGTCTTCATGGATTTGTGTTCTACAATCAGTCGACTAGTGATTTCTACCCTTGCGTTCTGTACGTGATTTTGTCAGAAACTAGTCCTTCCCCTTAGGCGTTAGCATATTTTGATTACGGGATCCCATGGCGTGGAAGGGGATAGTTCCCGACAGAGTTCAAGGGTTGAAAATTGCTCATTGAATCTTGAAATTAGTTCTTTGAATATTTCCAGCGCGATGTCAGATTGATTACAATTTTGCGAGCGATTTGTATTGTTGCTTTGTTATTTCTTTCAGCACTTTAAAGATTATCGACCTTTTTTGAGTGCTCGGGTATAAAAATTATTAATCACTATGACAGAAAACACTTCGTTTTATTGAACTTGTAGAGACGAGAGTAGCTGGTCTAAGTATCTGGATGTCATGCTCACTCAATATAGAAAGAGTGGCTGCTGAATAGACGATTCCAGCCAATCACCCTACCATTACTCAATTGTCACCGTTGGATATAACAGTCGGTAGTCGACAATTAGCACTTGCAGCACGCCTAAATAGCTCACTTCTTTTCATCGTCGCCACACAGCCAACCCTTTCATGCAACCAACAGCTCACAATGCGTGTGGACCCTAACACCTGCGCGGTTCATTCCTTGCGAACATGCCGGATAAAGGCTTGGTACACTCAGAGATGTGATTACTACCCATAAGTGAGAAGAATGAATACAATTATCCCGCTAAGGTGTTTCAAAACTTTAAATACACGCAGAATTCCTTCAACCTGCGCCTTCAACATCGTTATGTCACATGTCATTGTCGTCAAAATCCATCCAGAGGTTTGTCCAGTTCAAATGACGGCTCGGTTGGAAGAACCGGCTAAGTTCTTTTTGATTTAAATCGACTTATCCACAAATCCGAAATTCTATATCATCCAATGGAAGAGGCAAAGTTATCTGATAGAACAGGTAGTGCAGATTCGTAATGTGACATATCCACATCCAAGCAGTTTTTCCGCCCTCTCGAGAAATTTACTGTAACAGAGCTGCCTTGAGTTTTCTCTCTTGTCCTCTTTCATTGTTATAGATTTTGTTGTTTGCATATGGTACCTAACCACTGCAAAAACTGCTAGAATCGCATCGACAAAATACTCACAAGTTCTTTATCGACGAGTTTTGTTCATTCTTTAGTTTAGGCTTTTAAAATCTATAAACACAACTCTTACCGTAATGTCTACAAATTGAAGGTAAAGTTGAGCTCTCAATATATTCTGTGCTTACACAGATGGAAACACAGGTCTTTATATTATGTAGTATTCTGCTTTTGGGATATAAATGCAAATATTCAAAAGCTCGGCATTGCCAGGTATTCACACAGACAAGCCTGCGCATAGAGCAAGTTCAAGACAAAAGTTGGGGTTTGCAATGTAGGTAAAAAGATAGAAGAGTAGAATGAGTAAATATTTATCCTCCCTCCGGTTATACTTGAGTGCAACGAACTATGTTACAGACGATTCGTCAGGTCTTAGGCGTACAAAAGTACAAACGTCACAACGCAAAAGCTGGGGCCAACATGATATATCTTCCAAAGCTTCTACAATGACAGTTGTTTTGATGTAACATCTGCAACTTATCCTGTTGAAGTCTTGCTGAATAATCTCCATGTATCACTGCCTAAAATCATGAGGATAGAAAACTTGCACCATACAACTACACAGTATCTAAGAAACTCCAAAATGCAATCCATCTTGGGCAAAGCCTGGTTCAGTGCCTGGGCTGAATAGGAGACTAAAGCTTTTGCAGTGAGTCTTGTTTTACAGTGACTGAACCGAATGCTGATGCATATGAATGCCTAGCCTAAATAGTCACCGTACGAATGCTTTTGTACGACCTGTATATCGTTTAAGGTTGCATGAAGAAGTGTTGCTTTGTCATAAAAATGTAGTACAAGGTCTAAGAACAGGTACAGTTGAGCTTTAACTGACAGATCCAATTCATTATGAAAATACGCTGGTCTAGATCAATGAACGCAGATTATAGAGGCAACACAATAAAAAAGCACAACACTTACATTCTTATGATAGTATAATCCAAAATGCACAAGAGTCACAAAGAACTGATCCTTCAACACAAAACCGTGCACAAAACACAAGAGAAGAATAATCCTGTGAGGAATTTTTCGTGTACCTAGTAACCGGGCTGGAGCATCAGCATCGCAAGCACACAAAAACCGTAAGAAGACCGAGACGAGAAGAAGAGAAACACGTTTTCTCACAAGACGGCGCGGTCGGCCAGCTTTCAGCCGCTCCTACGCTACGGATGGCTTATACAGAGACGCTCCACGCTACGACGGACGCTACACGGGCGCTACGGACGACGTTCTCTTCAACAGGACGAGGATTCGACTGAAGCGGTGCCGTGGTTCGCCGCGCAACGCTACCACGCTTGGCCTCGACGGCATTCACCGTTCGGCGCGATGCCTTCTGGCTGCATGGTGGTAGACATGCGACATCGAGCTTTAGTGGATTCTTGCTTTTTCGGTACTTCTCAGCGTTTTCTCTTCCAAAGATAATCTATAAATATCAACAAAACTACTGCAGATATTTGCACCGTTTATGAAGAGTCACAGAAAATCTACAAGAGTTACCTTCGCACACCCATCTCTCTCACAGATATGCAATCGGTCTCTATGCGCGGATGTTTGACTGTATAAACTCACAGACATACCTTTTTTTGTTAGTTTTGTCTCACCGCCTTTTGAACATTTTC
Organism: Acanthoscelides obtectus; assembly: GCA_963669975.1. Lineage (NCBI taxonomy): Eukaryota > Metazoa > Arthropoda > Insecta > Coleoptera > Chrysomelidae > Acanthoscelides > Acanthoscelides obtectus. Next base: position 26,169,247 of record CAVLJG010000004.1, read on the forward strand.
TCGTCAGCTGTCGAGCCTTCCACATTTATGTCTGTCACTGTCAGTGTGACAACTTGCTGGTCATGGGCATGCGTTTTAATAATAATAATAAAGTAATAATAATAATAAAGTTTATTGCAAAAGAAAAAGTATAGCAGTAGTAGATGAAAGACAATATTATACAATAAACGAATGGACCCAAAAAAGTTTCGCAGAAACTTGTGCTTGGGCATGAGCTCATGTATAAATAACTTGAGACTAAAAAAAAAACATAAAAAATATATGTATATAAAATTCATTAGACAAGTCCTGGTAAAATTTTTAAAAAGACACAATCGGGACGGTGACGCAAAATCGGGACGTAGACGCAATCGGGATAGAGACAACATTGAAACAAAGGGCAATATTAGGTGAATAGACAAGAACAAAAATTGGTAAAAATAAGTCATAAAATGCAATAATTCAGGGGGTAAGAATTCAAATCAGTTTGATTTATACATTTTTTTTTTTTCATTTTGAACTTTCAAATATCTAGAGAGATTTCCGCTTTCAGTAGTAGTAGATATTTTTGATATCAATCGCTTGATGAATCTTGAGTCTGTGTTGGTCTAAAATCCACAGTCGTAGATGCCTTTTCATAACCTCTGTATTTTTAATATCTTTTATCTGAGGGGGGATTAAGTTATATATTTTTGGTCCTAGGAAAGTGAAACTCCTCTGACCTATGGTCTTTTTAGGCTTTGGTATGCGTACTGAATGATCTTTGGATCTGGTGTGATGGTCATGTGGGAGGAAATTTAATAAATGCTTATGTTTTGTAATATATGTGAACACACTCTCAAAATAGAGTTGCCTACAATCACATATCTTGGATACCTTATATATCATATCGGTTGGATAGGTGTTAGTTTTGCGGAACATGATTTTAAGAATCCATTTCTGAGTTATTTCTAGCTTCCTGTAGTATTTATTCATCACCGGTCCCCATGCCAAAATTCCATAAGTTAACAACGGTTGTACTAACGTTTTGTATATGGTGCATAAGTCTTTATCAGAAAGAATTTCCCTAAAAAATTTAAATTTTGGTATAAGACATCTTCTTTCAATTCACCTTTTTTTGATCTTCTATAGAAACGATAGCAATATCAGAAGATAACTAAAATTTAGACAGATAGTATTAAAGAAGTAAGAAAACGACGGTCTTTTATTATCCAAGTCATGTGTATGTGCAAGAGCGAGTAGTAGCTGCGTTAAGGACCGGCTTGCGCAGTGTGCAATTTCCCTTAGGGAATTCTACAATTCGTTTATCTGTCATGTGACGTTGAAACGTAAACACAAAAAACCGTGATAAGATCAATACATGATATCACAATACTTTGAGTGACTAGCTTCCAAGATCACAATTGAAGCTTCGTAAAGCAGAAGATAACGGTAGGCATATGATATCGAGCTTTAGAAGATTCTTGTTTTTTGCGGAAACTCTAGCAATTTTATCTTGAAAAACAATGGAGGAATAGCAGAAAATCTACTACACGATCTCACAATACTTGGAATGACTGGTTTGTAAGGCCAAATTTGAAGCTTGGTACACTGGACAATGATGGGATACATATTTATGATATCGAGCTTTAGTGGATTTTTTTTCTCTTGAAAAACAATAGAGGAACAGCAGAAAATCTACCAAACAGTCACAAAATGGTTGGATTGATTGGTGGAAGCGGAAGATGCCAGTAGATAACATATTAAGCATTAAAAGATTCTTGCTTTTCAGCAGCTCTGGGCTTTTCTCTTGAAAGACAATGCAGTAATAGTAGCAGAAGTACTACATGATCGCACAACTAGAGTTATATTTGAGGCTTGAAAAAGTCGAACATGTTGGTAGACATATGACATTGAGATTTAGTAGATCCTTATTTTTTGAGTAGCTCTAGCCGTTTCCTCTTGAAAAACAATGGAGGAATAGCAGCAAATCTACTACACGATTCGCATAATAGCTGGTTGCCAATTTCAAACGTGAATTTTGGTAAAGCGGAAGATAGACATATTATCAAGCTTTAGTAGATTTTATTTTTTTGGTAGCTATGGGCCTTTTCTCTTGAAAACAATGTAGGAATAGTAACCAAAAATGTACTAGGTACACGATTTGCACAATATTTAGAGAGACTGGTTTCCAAGGTTAAAATTGAAGTTTGGTGTTACATGGGATGATGGTGGTAGTTATATTACGTCATCGAGTCCTAAGGGACCCTTAAATCTCAACATCGATTATGGGGTCCCAGAGCGGATCAAAACCCATTGGTGCTTCCAAAATCACGACGTTCTACACAAATAATGAATATATGACAGCAGATGGATAGACTCGGTCTGACAATTTAACTTACAAAGAATGTGGTCCCACCAGGATGACGCAAAGTGCACAAATCTAAAGAAGCGGTGAGTGCTTTACGAAAAATGTTTTTATTAGGCGACTTCATCTGGCCCCCAAGATTTGGATTTAGTGATCCTAGAATTCTTTCTACGAGCATTCCTGTAAAATAAGGTTTGTTCGAACAAACTAACATTGTACAGCAGCCAGTGAGCAATATTCGGTAATATATACTAAGTGACATATAAATCCGAACACCCAGTTTAAATGGTTTTATTTTAATAAAAGTTGGTGAATGTATTTATCTTACTGTAAATAACAAGTGAAAAAATTTTCTGCCTTATCAGTTGGACATTCCGGTTTTTATACTGCTTTTTTTTAATTCACTAACGCTATAAAAATGAATATTTCAGCCGCAGTAAAGAATCAACGTTGGCGGATTTTGGTTCTTGACATCCTTTACGATCGGTTACGATGCCTAGAGTACGGAGACCTGTACCATTTCGTCAACTTAGTGAGTTTGATAGGGGCCGTATAGTGGGACTTCGGGAAGCTGGACTTTCTTTTCGGGCAACTGCAGTTAGAGTGCAGCGCACTGTGGTTAGGTGTTGTCAGGCATGGCTTCGAGAAGGCCGTACGCAAAGAGCAAGGGGCACTGGACGCCGCCGTAGAACAACAGACCGTGAAGATCGCCGCCTAAGATTATTGGCCTTAAGGGACCGTTTCTCCACTACCAGGTCCATTGCAAATGAATGGTTTGCAGAACACGGAAGACCTATTGGCATGCGAATTGTTTACCGACGAATGAGAAGTTTTGGCTTGTTTTCATACCGGCCACACTGGGCCCTCCCTTTAACTCGAGAACTCCGACGTAATCGCCTTGAGTGGTGCAGACAACGGTCACTCTGGGATCAGGAATGGAACAGTATTGTCTTTAGTGACGAGTCTCGATTTTGTTTAGGCATGCACGATGGTCGTGCCAGGGTTATAAGGCGACGTGGTGAAAGGACGAATCCACAGTTTTTTGTTGAAAGACATGTTCATCACACTGTTGGAGTTATGGTTTGGGGTGCTATAGCTTATGGTTCCAGGTCACCTTTAATCTTCATCAGAGGTAACATGAACGCGCAGCGTTATATCCACGAAGTTCTAGAACCCCATCTTTTACCCTATCTTGACAACCTGGGAGATCCAACTTTCCAACAAGATAATGCCCGACCACATGTTGCAAGAGGCACAATAGACTTCTTTCAACATAATAATGTCATATTGTTACCATGGCCACCAAGATCTCCCGACTTATCCCCAATTGAGCACGTGTGGAATATGATGGGTAGGAGATTGCTCAATTTGCAACGTCCTCCTCAGACTCTAGAAGCACTTCGAGAGGAGTTGGTGGTTGCCTGGAATGAGATACCACAGGAGGACATTGACCACCTGATCAGAAGCATGCCTAGGCGCGTTGGAGAATGCGTAGCACGTCAGGGTGCATCCACACATTATTAAAGCTCAAAGGGCTTTAAAGCAGTGCAATCATTTTGAAATTTTTATCATTTACTTATTATGCTTCATTAAGTACTTATACAAAATTTTATTAAAATAAAACCATTTAAACTGGGTGTTCGGATTTATATGTCACTTAGTATATTTAAAGTACTTCTCCAGGAGTCTACCAAAATATGACGGAAGACGTAAATCAAGGGGGCACAGGTTTGTGCGGCTTACAGAGATACGACATTTACATTTTTCATACGCAACCTCCAAATTTCATAAAAGATTAAAATTGAGATGGATCAATTTCATTTCATTTTTAGGATATTGGAGAAACAAACCAGTAATGTTTAGTTATACAGGTTGACCGATGTGTAACTGACTGGTTTGTATCTTGAATATTTGTGAAACGAAATAAACTACGTTCATTTTTTTCATCTTCATCTTTTATTGAAACTTATAAATTATGTATGAAACATAATATCAGGCAAATGTTCGCCTCTAGAAGCCATGTAAACCTGAGCAATCTTGATTATATTTTCCATCACTTTTTGGTAGGTTTCGGGAGGAATATTTCCAATCGCTTCCATAATATTATTCTTCAGTTGCTCTAAACACTATTTTTCAAAAATCTTTATGAAAAAGTCAGGAGCCGTTAAATCCGGTGACCTTGGTAGCCAGTTGACATCACCAAATCGAGAAATTAAACGTCCCGGAAATATTGTTCGCAATATATTCATTATTTCCCTAGCTGTGTGACAAATTGCTCTGTCCTGCTGGAACCACAACTTTTGCAAGTTAAATTGTTGGATTTGAGGAGCCAGAAAGTTTTGCACCATATCATGGTAGCGCTCGCCAGTGACAGTAAGGGAATTACCTGCAGCGTCTTCAACTAAGCTCCAATGACACCTCCATACGAAACACCGCACCAAACTGTGACTCGACGAGGATGTAAGTGATGTCGGCGCCTTTCATGGTCACTAGGCTGTAGTTCTTGGGTTAACTGAGTTTTGTATGGTCGCAGATACAAGCCTTTTTTTTTAAATAGTGCATAATGACGTGTAACGAATACCTAGTTCTTGAACGATGTCTGGTAGACGTCTCAGGGCGCTCCACTACACTTTCACGAACTCTCTAGATATTTTCCGGAGTACGAACAGTTCGAACACAGCCCAACCTTGACAAGTCTTTAACTGCACCTGTTTGTACAAATTTCCGCGCCATCTTGTCGTAGCTTCCGAATCGTTGCAAAAATCGACTCATTATTTAAGTAAAACGTTTTAACAATACGGACGCGTTGTGGGATCGTGTAGCGCTATGATGGATTGGACCCATGTGCTTTAAACAACTACTACGGCGCCACCTACTGAAATGCTTGTATAAAAAATGGAAAGAATCAACTTCTTATGGTACCAGGTCTTCTAACAAAGCCTGGAATAATCACTTGTCGTAGAGTTCTTGTTGAGCTGGAGAACTATTAGGTTTGGATCAAAATCTAGAAGTCTAAATTTCAATGTTATTCATATAGTTTGAGAAAATAGAAAAGTAATTGTTTCTCATTGTAAAAAGATTTAATAATAAAATGTTTTTATTAGAATCACAACAATAATTAGTAGCCAGCTGCTTTCTCTTACTCCCAACCCTATTTTGTGAGGAAATATGTGTATACAGTACAAAATAAGATACATTCACACATTTAGCATGTACCGTGATGTAAGCAGTAATATATACGAGGGTGGTCCCAGAAGTACCAGGCCTGACCTACAGATGGCTATAGTTGTTTGAAAAATATCATTGTATTAGGAGGTATGCAACCTATAAAGCATATGTGTCAAGTTTGAAGAGGCAACGTTGTTTAGTATTTGTTTGGCAGCCATCAATACTGAACGTTTTCAGTGAATTTGTGAAAATGGAGAAAATTGGTCATCGTTATGTGGTACAATACTTTTATTTCAAAGGCCTCAGCCTAACCAATATAAAATCTGAACTGGATTCTACTCTGGGTGAGTCTGCTCCTTCGTTTACAACAGTAAAATATTGGGTAGCAGAGTTTAGACGAGGCCGTATGAGCTGTCAAGACGAGCATCGCAGTGGTCGACCAAATGAGGTGACGACTCCAGAAATGGTGAAGAAAATTCACAAAGCGGTACTAAATGATCGGCGACTGAAAGTACGCGAGCTAGCAGACATAGTAGGCATTTCAAAAAGTCGCATATTATCTGAAAATTTGGACATGAGAAAGCTGTTTGCAATATGGTTGCCGCGATTGCTCACAATCGAGCAAAAACAGTGTCGTGTAGATGTTTCAATTGAGTGTTTAGCGAAGTTTCACAGCAACAAAGCAGAATTTTTGCGTCGTTTCATAACCATGGATGAAACATGGGTCCATCACTTCACACCCGAGACAAAAGAACAATCAACACAATGGACTCAAAAGGGACAACCGGCTCCAAAGAAGGCGAAGACCGTTTCATCTGCAGGCAAGGTTATGGAGTCGGTTTTTTTGGGATGCGCGTGGAATAATTTTCATTGACTATCTTGAAAAAGGTAAAACTATCAACGGCGAGTATTATGCAAACTTATTGCAACGTTTGAGCGATGAAATCAAGCAAAAACGGCCGCATTTGGTTAAGAAGAAAGTGTTGTTTCATCAAGACAATGCACCAGCTCACAAATCCGTTATTGCAATGGCCATAATTAACGAAAAAATGGCTCAGTGGTCAAAGATTTTCCAACGATGAAGAAGCGAACTTATTGCAACATCGCTGGGAAAAGTGTATAGAGCTCAAAGGAGATTATGCTGAAAAATAAAAACATTTTTTTACAAAATTTTGTGTTTTCTCCGTTGGGTCGGGTACTTTTGGGACCACCCTCGTAAATGTCATATAACATTTTTTTACAGAATATTTCAGATGATGAACAATCAATAGAAGAACACACGATGACACTCTGGCAACGCCGCGTCTAACATCAAGACCACGACCCATTTTGGACGCCATTCTCGTCCTAAATTATCCCAACTAGTCACAGTCGAACAGATCCGGTATATACCTCTACCCAAACGTCTTGTATATAGGGTGAAAAATTGCTTTTGTCAGCTGTATACCTATGTGTTTTCGGTCAACTAGGCCTTTATGACGACCTAAATCGAGGGGACTACCTGCAGTTCAGTTTACCTTCATCTGAAACGAACGTTTCTTTCAGGGGTGCCATGATGACTGATAGGTGGGACAACCCGTTGACTAATTGGGCTCATCCCCTTGTTGCACAGTGAGCGGATAACGATCCTTTGATGAAAACCGTTAATTCCATTTAGATATTTTGAAAAATGAAGTCAGGTAGACCCAGTACTTCTCACATATACTAAGTGACATATAAATCCGAACACCCAGTTTAAATGGTTTTATTTTAATAAAAGTTGGTGAATGTATTTATCTTTCTGTAAATAACAAGTGAAAAATTTTTCAGCCTTATCAGTTGGACATTCCCGTTTTTATACTGTTTTTTTTTTAATTCACTAGCGCTCTAAAAATGAATATTTCAGCCGCAGGCGTTCGCGGATTTTGGTTCTTGACATCCTTTACGATCGGTTACGATGCCTAGAGTACGGAGACCTGTACGATTTCGTCACTTAGTGAGTTTGATAGGGGCCGTATAGTGGGACTTCGGGAAGCTGGACCTTCTTTTCGGGTAATTGCAGTTAAAGTGGAAAGAAGTGTAGACACTGTGGTTAGGTGTTGTCAGGCATGGCTTCGAGAAGGCCGTACGCAAAGAGCAAGGGGCACTGGATGCCGCCGTAGAACAACAGACCGTGAAGATCGCCGCCTAAGATTATTGGCCTTAAGTTTTGGCTTGTTTTCATACCGGCCACACTGGGTCCTCCCTTTAACTCGAGAACACCGACGTAATCGCCTTGAGTAGTGCAGACAACGGTCACTCTGGGATCAGGAATGGAACAGTATTGTCTTTAGTGACGAGTCTCGATTTTGTTTAGGGATGCACGATGGTCGCGCCAGGGTTAGAAGGCGACGTGGTGAAATGAGGAATCCACAGTTTTTTGTTGAAAGACATGTTCATCACACTGTTGGAGTTATGGTTTCGGGTGCTATAGCTTATGGTTCCAGGTCATCTTTAATCTTCATCAGAGGTAACATGAACGCGCAGCGTTATATCCACGAAGTTCTAGAACCCCATCTTTTACCCTATCTTGACACCGTGGCAGATCCAACTTTCCAACAAGATAATGCCCGACCACATGTTGCAGGAGTCACAATAGACTTCTTTCAACATAATGATGTCACATTGTTACCATGGCCACCAAGATCTCCCGACTTATCCCCAATTGAGCACGTGTGGGATATGATGGGTAGGAGATTGCTCAATTTGCAACGTCCTACTCAGACTCTAGAAGCACTTCGAGAGGAGTTGGTGGTTGCCTGGAATGAGATACCACAGAAGGACATTGACCACCTGATCAGAAGCATGCCTAGGCGCGTTGGAGAATGCGTAGCACATCAGGGTGCATCCACACATTATTAAAGGTCAAAGGGCTTTAAAGCAGTGCAATCATTTTGAAATTTTTATCATTTACTTATTATGCTTCATTAAGTAATTATAGGTACAAAATTTTATTAAAATAAAAACATTTAAACTGGGTGTTCGGATGTATATGTCACTTAGTATATTTTCAAATAACATTCCAAAATTCTTCCACAATTTCTAATCAAAGTCTGAGAAAACGTGCAGAAACGATTTTTAACAGAAATATGAAAGCATCTCCTATAATGAGAAAATTCATTTCAAATCTTGTGACGGAACTCTCTTAGTGCAGAAACAATGCAAAAAGACTCCGCCTAATGTTATAGTGCTAATAACAATAATAAATCTCTAAGAAAAATTGTTCGAAAGCACGTAACTTTCAATCATTGGAGCTGTTTTTTGAGTATTTAATTAAGACTAAACACTTCATAAGAACTCTAATGAACCACTAGAACAGTTGAGTTGCTGCTATCTGTTTAAAGTACCTCTTGAAATTCAAGTAACTTTGTATAAACATAACCTAAATTTCAAATTATGTAAAAAGCATTCTTGCGGTCACCTACATATACCTACTCATACAGTTACAGAGCGATAAGAATCTGTTACACAATCACAGAACGCTACCATGGAACTAGAATTATTAATTTCACCTGTCCGAATCATACGTCAATGTTCGTGTGTTCGGAACGGTAACGACAAACTTTGCTGAAGTCAGACAGCGATTGATCGTCTTTTTACATCAGTGACGTGCTTAAGAGGCAAACAGCTTCTCTGATAGTGTTTCCGCTTCACGCTACGTCTACGAGACATACTCGTCAGACTTCTGCATTTAAGTCTTTGTCGAACGGTGGAACCATCTGCCTATGGAGGTATTTCTCAGGTCTAATAATCTTAAGCAGATGAAATTTTTATATCACCTTTGCGGCGGTAGATAGATAAATAGACTTGATGGCTGCTACATACAGGTGTTCATTTGAAAACTTTCCAACACAGATTTATCTAAAACCACTGATTAAAAGAAAAAACGGCGAGATACGTCAAGAGCTTTGTCAAAGGGGACAACTTTTCAACCAAAAGCTCAGCCTCGGCCTTCCAGGATCATTCCCTTAAAAAATTTGGATGACAAGGGTATCAAGTAGATAATAGCTTGTTCGAAAGGTCTTTCAGTCGATTCGTTTACGAGAAAATTAGAAAAATCTTTATTTGTCTTAATTTGTTCATATAGAAAGCAAAAACACTCAAAAATATCACTGTTTATTTCAATAAGTGTTCAAAATGTTGCCCGTTAGGTTTGCCAAATCTACAATTCGTTTATAATTTAAAACGAAAACTACCAACATGAATAGCAAGTCGGAAGATTAGACGTGGCAATAACTAAAAAACAACCCGAATTTCTTTCCGTATCCTTTTCATCAACATAGGTATCATGGGCGAACTGCATTTACTGTTATACCTGTTTAGTTATTTGTTGCTAAGGGAAATAAAGAATTTAATTTGCTTTCAGTTACCTATATGACAATCTTGGGATAGTCAAATTTAATTTATTGATTCAGATTTTATTTCCACAATGGTTTACACACGAGCCGAAAGAGTGGCAATGATTCTAATCTATGGTGCCCAAAAGCAAGCCGGTCAAGTTAAAGTTTTGGGTCATTTTGGAATAAATACTAATACATCATTACGCAAAATTGTTGCTGCGACTGGTATTTCATTAGGCTGTGTACACACATTTACTAAACTCCATAAATTTCATCCATCCAAAATGAAAATATTGCAAGAGTTAACCGAAGATGACAAATCACTGTAGCTGTTAATAATAATACCATTCATGTACAGAATATCTGCTTCAGTGATGAATGCACATTTTGTCTAAATGGATTTGTTAATAACCATAGCTGCAGGTATTGGAGCAATGAAAATCCTCATGCTTTGTAGAAGGGCATACCCAGTACCCCCAAAAAATGTATGTATGGGAAGGCGTTTTAGGAAACAAAGTGGTTTTGCCATTGTTTTTTAATGGAAATTTGAATGGAGATATTTATTTGGATATGTTGGAAAATACCATCAATCCGCTTATCATGAAACCATTGAAAACCAAATCGGAGAGGATGGAAACCCTATACTTGATGAGGCTGAAATACTTATATTTCCAGCAAGACGGCGCTCCTCCTCACTATGTTCTTCCGGTTCGGCAATGGCTAGACGACGAGTTTTCAGATAAATGGATAGGGCGAAGAGGGCCATTAGACTTTTTTCTATGGGGCCATTTTCAATCTATTGTGTTTACTCCCCAACATGAAAGTTTGGATGAACTTGGTCAACGCATCATGGAAAGGTGCTCTGATATTCCACAACATGTTTTTGAAAATGTCCGTCAGGAATTTGAAAATCGCTAAATTACTGTTTGACCAATAACGGGCAACATTTTGAACACTTGTTGAAATAAAACGTGATATTTTCGTGTCTTTTTGTTTTCAATCTGAACAAGTTAAGATAAACAAATATTTTTCTAATTTTCTTGAAAACGAATCAACCGATTTTAAAAAATCAGACATCAAAATAAAGTATTTCAAAAGACCTTTCAAACAAGCTATTACTCGATACCCCTTGCCTTTTAAAATTTTTTAAAACATGGCCCTGGGTGGCAGAGGGTGAAAGAGAAGTTTCGGCGTTTTTTTCTTTTAATTAGTGGTTTTTGATAAATCCTGTACATACAATTACACTTCACTAAGCATAGGAAAACGTACCATTGCTATGTTTGTTATATAGAAAAATAACAGATGTACAAAGTGACTGAAGCATTTTAGGGAAGGCACAATAGAGATAATGTTGGGATTCAAAGTATAAAAAAGGAAGTAGTCATTTTCTGGAGCTTTAAATAAAAAATTGAATACACAAATAGATAAAATATATAAATAGTCAATCACAGAGGTACATATTATGTAAAATCGCGCTGCTTTAAACATACAAAATTAAGATACATACATAATAACACAAACATCACATAAAATAAATTCATTTACAATTTTAGAATAAAAATTAGTCAGCTAAAGTGTAACTCTTCAGATTGACCTTGAGAAAGTTAATGTTGGTAGTTCTCCTGAACTCTGAAGGTAAGTGATTGCAAATCTTGATGCATGTATACAGTGGAGATTTTTCGAATAAGTGTTGTTTCTGCCTTCGCGATAACCTCAGTATAAAAAAATAGACAAAAGGTCAGAAAATACCTGTACATGATATGGAGCTACTGTGGATACCCGCAGGAATGTTTCTTATGATTAAACATCAGCAAGACAGTTTTTGTATATTGTATCATACCCCAAACAGTGTTCTTCTTTTCTATTGTATACGAAATCATAATAAATATGCCAATTTTAGAGCTGAATCGGATTCTCAGGTGAACTACTGCCATACTTAAAGGACTACGAAGTGGTGCGAATTAGAACAGATTCGACGCTTATCTTTTAATAATGTGCGCAAACTGGATCAGTCACTACTTCATCGAATGCAAAAAGACTTTACGGGTATTGTAACGTGACAACAGCCCCATGCACAACTCATACAAGGCGTACAATCGTTCCTCGATACCAATAACCTTTACTAACGGTTCAAGGCAACAAAGCTTTTATTTAAACCGAAAGACAATCTCTACATTTTGAGTACCCACTTTTTTTGCTGCCTTAATTCATAAGAGAAAACCATGTTTTACCCTCCAAAGAAAAAATGGGAGACTTATTATAGGACTCCGACCGTCTGTAAATTGGAGATCTCTGATCCTTCTCCTCAACCACTAACTTCAATGTCACTGTATTTCCAATCGTCTCCCTTCAGCTATTTTCAACTCCAAGTAACGCAGGTGCTAAAGCAACGCGAAACATATTGAAAGATGCACCACGTTCTCATACATATTTGGTGTAGTATTTGGGGAGGCACATAACTTTCAAAACTTACACTTGAAAGTACCTCTTATTTAACAATTTGCATTGAATCGCTTTACGTCTTTACGTATTCTACAACCAAAATGCATACAGAATTCATATTGCAGCTGAACAACAAAAAATATCACTTTTTAACAAAGACTTAACACGCCGCTGTTTAGAGCTTCCGATAAATTACTCCAACATACTGGAAATATATATATATATATATATATATAGATTTGTAACGAGCAGTCACTGTAGGATAACAAGATCAATTATTTTGGAGCGCCTGCCAGTCACAGCTTCAGATTGTTAAGGTACAAAGTGTGATTGATACGAAGGTATGGAATAAATAAAAAAATGTTGGCTTAGCTGAAACAGCAGATAGTAGGTAAAATAGCCTCCTATATGAGTAGATATCCTGATAAAAAAGGGCGCGAAGTAGGTTGACTCCTACGCAACGATGTCATCAGTTCATAAAGGATTAAGTTTAGCGCAGTCTAAGTCATCTGAAAAAAAGTCAGTTACGAACATGTACAACGGACAAATCAAAAAGTCATTCGAACAGCCCCATAAAATTAGTCCATAGACATTCTTTCCCTGCCCTACCGGTAGTTAGTGGCAACGTTGCCCCTTAGTTATCGTTAATTTGTAATTTTTCGTGTTAGAAAGATGATTTAGAGCGGGTCCAGTATAAATTTTTACGTCTTGCAGCAGTAAAGAGGAACTTAAACATGACGAAATATCATAGAGCTGACATGTTAGAACATTTGCGTTTACCTACATTGGAGCATAGACGCTTGGTCTTTGATGGTTGTTCCGCTTTCAAGGGATCACCAATTGCGAAACTATGTTAACATTAATAAATCTTAATGTACCCCGTAGAACATTGCGTAATAATAGTCTGCTTGCGATTAAGTTCCATCCCACTATCTATGGTCCGCAATCTCCACTCGATAGAGCATTTCGTGTTATCAATTTAGCTCAGTCTAATATTGACATTTTTACCTGTATACTCTCAGGTTTTAAAAATTATCTTTTAAATTGTGATTTTTATATTTATGTCTTGTGAGCTTGCATGTTGAAAATGTTGTTCCCATTTCGTGATTTTATTTTGTAAAAATGGGGTCACCCGTAAATTTGATAAATAAATAAATTTCGTGCATGGTCCATGTATATGTTTTTTGCGCTGCAGTACGGATATGTTAGTCAACCGTTCAGGTTCATCGGGAGGTAAGTTATGATGGTAGGAGTACGCGGATCGAAAACGTTTTTCTATAATTCCGAGTTTTTACGGCAAATGTATGGAAATCTATCTCAAATGTATGATGTCTGGAAGATGGCTAATAGGTGCGCGTATAACTACCGAGCTTGGGAGCGTATAAACACACTAACATAAAAAATGAGATAAACCCCCCGCCCCCACTATTTTATTCTTAAAAATGTTTTCAAAAATTATAAGGATCCTCTAAAGCGTCAAAAAACGAAGTTTGAGTGATTTTAATTCTTTTCGTTTTTGGCCCCCGTCTTCGCTACCACTGGACCGATTTTCAAAAACTATAAAGCTTTTGCGTCCTTGGTATAGTAGTAATACTGTGTGGAAGTTTCATAAAAATTCTAATGGTACTTCTCAAGTTATAGACGGGCCAAGTATTAGAAGACCGACAGACATTTTATTATACTATTTTAAACCATCTATTCGTCATTCGTCTGTTAGTCTATCAGGTCTGTCTACCCAGATACTAAACATGTTTAAGGGGAAAAGGGAAAGAAGGAAAGAAAGTAAGGAAGAAATAGAGCAAAGAAAAGAGGTAAATCATTTGAAATAGCTTAAGCATTATTGCTTTGACTACTCTAATTATTTTGTAACTCCAAAAAATAATTTTGATCGGTTTTGTATACTGAAATAATTTTGGCTGGTCTAAATTTACAATTTAATTTTGATCACAGTGCGAGGTGCGGCCTGGAATGTTTGCGAACTTGCTCGACTGTGCAGTCTACTAAATCACGCAACAGAGGGTTGCTGTGCGATTCTATTTTAAATATTGGTACATATTTCGTTGCTACATCTTCAGTTCCATTTAAGACACTCTTATATTAAAAACACAAAACAGATAGCTCGAAGTTGTTGCCAATTGCAGATCGAAGAAAAACCAAACATTATGTTAATTCATCCAATAAACTGTTAAACTTATCAATTATCTTCCTAAGTACATCTTGGAACCTTGTCTAAACAGATTTACATTAGCTACGCCTTGTTTTCGTCTTACAAAAAGAGAAATTATTATGGAAATTCCGAAACAAACATTGTAGTTGGCATTGTAATGTCATATGATTTTACACACATTTCACTATTTTTAAAAAACATGAATAAATAAGGTGAATAAATTTACACTATAACTTACGCCTAGCATCTCGACTTGATCGTAAAGAACATTGATTTAAGCTCCACAAGCACAACAGGCAGCCTTGTAGCTGACTAATGTGTTATAAGTCACCTAACATGTTTCAACAAATTTCGGAAATAATAAATATTATTTCCAGCAGCACAGCCTATTGTAGCATATATTTTCTATTAATGATGTTTGCTCATATATTTTCTTAATGCAATTCAATATGGCAACGATTTGATACTTTTCAATCAAAATCACTAATAACACTGGACAACAAATTTTAGTTTTTTAATTGTAACTTGTGGGAAAAGTGCACTTCTTTGTTAATTTTGGGGCGCTGAATCCAAAAATGACAATGAAATAAAAAAAATAGTTGCGGTTTAGAAAAAAAACTTTTTATTTTTAAGGATATATTAAAAAAAGTAAGAAGATTCATGTACTTATAAGAATCACAATATGCGCTGTCTTTTTGCTGTTCTTTTATGGATTGTTTTTGGAGCATCTCTATCAAGAGTCCAACAGTAGTCTGCAAGCATTGAAGGATTCCACTTTCCCTGGTACCTTTTTTCCATTGTTGAAATATCCTGATGAAAACGTTCGTCATCACTTACGGCTCCGCAATTGTCAGGAAGGAAGTCCAGGTGCTTCAATCATTCCAAGCAGTTTTTTCAATACCTGTTAAAGTGTTTTCAAACTGTGTATCTTTCAAAATATTTCGAATCTGTGGCCCAACAAAAATACCTTCTTTAACCTTTGCCTCACTTAGTCTTGGAAATTTCTGACGCAGGTATTGAAAAGCTGACCCATCTCTATCTAATGCCTTGACAAAATTTTTCATTAGGCCCAACTTGATATGCAGTGGTGGTAATAAATTTTTTTTCGAATCTACTAATGGCATATGCTGTACATTTTTTTGACCTGGCTCTAGGAATTGACGAACAGGCCACTTTTGTCTGGTGTAATGAAGTGCCTTTGCCCGACTGTCCCATTCACACAAAAAACAGCAAAACTTTGTGTAGCCTAGCTGCAGCCCAAGTAAAAGTGCAACAACTTTCAAATCGCCACAAATATGCCATTGGTGCTCATCGTATTTTATGCATGTCAATAGGTACTTCATATTGTCATATGATTCTTTCAACTGCATACCCTACAGGAAGAGATGGTAAAATATTTCCAATATGCAATAACACTGCCTCTAAACTCAATGTTGAACTGTCTATAAACAATCTCCATTCTTCTGGGTTATAGTTTATATTTAAAGCCGCCAGTAAGCCGTTAATGTTACTGCAGAAAACCAAGTTATTCTCCATATTGAAAAATGGTTCTAAGTCTTTGTGGCGTTTACGAAAAACACATACCGAAACATCGTCTTCTAACAAGTTCCACTGCTGCAGTCTTGATCCAAGTAACTCTGCCTTACATTTTGGAAGTTCTAAATCTCTTACATCATCATTTAATTCTGACTGTGTTATTTTGTGCGGTTGGTGGCATGACGTGCTCGGTATAAAATCAGGATCTCTTGACGTTGATGGCATATCTGCTTCCTGACGAATCACTCGACCGCCATGATCTGATTCGTTTTCTGATTCGCAAGTGTAGGTTTCTGGGGGTTTTGGAATAGGATTTTCGTCACTGTGAGGCACAGGTCTCATCGCAGATGGTATGTTTTGGGTAGTTAATAACTAATAATTTTTCTTGGACATACCTGTGGCTTGTCCAACACAAGGTACCATGCAAAAGTAACAATCATTAATATGATTTGTAGGCTCTCTCCAAACCATTGGGACAGCAAAGCGCATAGACCGTTTTTTGCCATTTAACCAGCTCCTCAGACTTGAAGCATATGTATTACAGCAGATGTGGGGTGCCCACTGTTTGTCTTGATCACCTAGCTTACAACCGAAATAAAGCTGATATGCCTTTGTTATTAGTGGAGTAATAGACCGTCTCTGAGACGCAAAAGTCACATCACCACACACGTAACAAAACTGATCTGGATTGTTTACACACTTTCGAGACATCTTGCATGAACGCTGTCAGCCAACTGAGGAAAAAATGACTAATATATACTAAGTGACATATAAATCCGAACACCCAGTTTAAATGGTTTTATTTAATAAAAATTGGTGAATGTATTTATCTTACTGTAAATAACAAGTGAAAAAATTTTCAGCCTTATCAGTTGGACATTCCGGTTTTTATACTGCTTTTTTTTAACTCACTAATGCTCTAAAAATGAATATTTCAGTCGCAGTAAAGAATCAATGTTGGCGGATTTTGGTTCTTGACATCCTTTACGATCGGTTACGATGCCTAGAGTAGGGAGACCTGTACGATTTCGTCAACTTAGTGAGTTTGATAGGGGCCGTATAGTGGGACTTCGGGAAGCTAGACTTACTTTTCGGGCAATTGCAGTTAGAGTGCAAAGAAGTGTAGACACTGTGGTTAGGTGTTGTCAGGCATGGCTTCGAGAAGGCCGTACGCAAAGAGCAAGGGGCACTGCACGCCGCCGTAGAACAACAGACCGTGAAGATCGCCACCTAAGATTATTGGCCTTAAGGGACCGTTTCTCCACTACCAGGTCCATTGCAAATGAATGGTTTGCAGAACACGGAAGACCTATTGGCATGCGAAGTGTTTACCGACGAATGAGAAGTTTTGGCTTGTTTTCATACCGGCCACACTGGGTCCTCCCTTTATCTCGAGAACACCGACGTAATCGCCTTGAGTGGTGCAGACAACGGTCACTCTGGGATCAGGAATTGAACAGTATTGTCTTTAGTGACGAGTCTCGATTTTGTTTAGGCATGCACGATGGTCGTGCCAGGGTTAGAAGGCGACGTGGTGAAAGGAGGAATCCACAGTTTTTTGTTGAAAGACATGTACATCACACTGTTGGAGTTATGGTTTGGGGTGCTATAGCTTATGGTTCCAGGTCACCTTTAATCTTCATCAGAGGTAACATGAACGCGCAGCGTTGTATCCACGAAGTTCTAGAACCCCATCTTTTACCCTATCTTGACACCCTGGCAGATCCAACTTTCCAACAAGATAATGCCCGACCACATGTTGCAAGAGTCACAATAGACTTCTTTCAACATAATGATGTCACATTCTTACCATGGCCACCAAGATCTCCCGACTTATCCCCAATTGAGCACGGGGATATGATGTGTAGGAGATTGCTCAATTTGCAACGTCCTCCTCAGACTCTAGAAGCACTTCGAGAGGGGTTGGTGGTTGCCTGGAATGAGATACCACAGGAGGACATTGACCACCTGATCAGAAGCATGCCTAGGCGCGTTGGAGAATGCGTAGCACATCAGGGTGCATCCACACATTATTAAAGGTCAAAGGGCTTTAAAGCAGTGCAATCATTTTGAAATTTTTATCATTTACTTATTATGCTTCATTAAGTACTTATACAAAATTTTATTAAAATAAAACCATTTAAACTGGGTGTTCGGATTTATATGTCACTTAGTATAAAACAATATAATGTACACGTATGTATAACGTAACACAATCATGCCGATTACATCATCTTTCCTTGCCGAATATAAAAATATAGCACGTGCATTCTTGTCAATTACAGTATATTAACACTGTCACAGTAGGAACACATATAATTACCATAACTCTAAAATTAGAACTAATATTAAAAAAATAAGTTTCATTCCGGTTTTAGCACATTAAAAATAGTAATATTTTGTTGATTTTATTTAGGATATTTTTTGGCTGTTGATCAGTGTAATGAATTTGTAATTTACACGGCAATATTACACGCATTAATATGTATTGAAACCAATAAGCAAAGGAAGTGAGAAATTATAAATATCTATATACAGTGCCTTCCTTTAATGTCCCCCTCACCTGTGATTTTTTGAACGGATTAATTCAAAAAATTAAAACTTGAGGTGATGAAATTGATGCGTGGATACCATATTTTAGAGTAAAATTGACAAATGAAAATGTCAAGATGGCCGCTAGAATATAAAGTCAATACCTTTACCTACTGCAAAATGGTAGATTTAATATTTACTTGAACACAAACCCACTAACATGCATATCTCTACAAATGATTGTAATCCCCTGCCGTATCCACAGCAACAGTGATAAAAACTTGTTTTGTTATTTTTTGTTGACAGTGACAAGAATATCAGTACGAAAACAAACATCATTGTACAGTTAAAATACTTTTATTTAGTTTTCGGTTTTAGTGCTAGATACTGTTTCAACTATTTTTAAAATGGTCAATTCTCGTCCATTGGAAGAAAGAATCGAAGCAGTTTTTATTCATGGTGCGACGTGTAACATTTCACGAGACCGAAAGGATTTTTAATGATCGTTTCCCGGATCGTCCTATCTGTAGAAAATATTTAAGGGGACTTGTATCTAAATTTACAGCTACTAGTAGTGTAAACAACAAAAAGTCGCCAGGTCATCCGACCATCCTGGAATAAAAGCAGGTTCAAATAATTGATGAGATCATAGTCTACTTCCTCTCTCGCGAATGTATGTGAGGTTTGTCCTTCTACTGTATGGAGACTTTTGAAAAAGAATATGTATCACCCATACAATATTCAAATGGTACATCAGCTAACTGAAGTGCCTTTGCCCGACTGTCCCTTTCACACAAAAAACAGCAAAACTTTGTGTAGCCTAGCTGCAGCCCAAGTAAAAGTGCAACAACTTTCAAATCGCCACAAATATGCCATTGGTGCTCATCGTATTTTATGCATGTCAATAGGTACTTCATATTGTCATATGATTCTTTCATGTGAACTGCATACCCTACAGGAAGAGATGGTAAAATATTTCCAATATGCAATAACACTGCCTTTAAACTCAATGTTGAACTGTCTATAAACAATCTCCATTCTTCTGGGTTATAGTTTATATTTAAAGCCACCAGTAAGCCGTTAATGTTACTGCAGAAAACCAAGTTATTCTCCATATTGAAAAATGGTTCTAAGTCTTTGTGGCGTTTACGAAAAACACATACCGAAACATCGTCTTCTAACAAGTTCCACTGCTGCAGTCTTGATCCAAGTAACTCTGCCTTACATTTTGGAAGTTCTAAATCTCTTACATCATCATTTAATTCTGACTGTGTTATTTTGTGCGGTTGGTGGCATGACGTGCTCGGTATAATATTCAAATGGTACATCAGCTAACTGAAGATGACCCTGATCGAAGAACATAATTCTGCGAGACTATGACAGAAACCATTGCACGGCATCCTACCTATATTCAAAATATTTGTTTTAGTGACGAATCTAAATTTTTTTCAACGGTAATGTCCATAGACAAAATTGTCGTTATTGGAGTGACACCAATCCTCACGTCTTCCGGAAAACTCATACTCAATTAACGTCTGGGCTGCGATATTGGGACATCATGTTGCGGGGCCTCTATTCATCGAACAAACTTTAACCGGGGATATGCTGGAAAATACTATTGACCCTCTAATCACCGAAATCGTCGATACAAATCCTAATTAATTAGATACTGATATTGTATTCCAGCAAGATGGTGCTCCACCACACTACTTCAGACAAGTTAGGAATTATTTAGATAACAATTTCCTCGGTCGTTGGATTGGCCGTCGAGGTCCTGTGGAATGGCCAGCTCGCTCGCCAGATTTGAAACCTTTAGACTTTTGTTATGGGGCTATTTGAAGCAAAAGGTGTACGAAACTAAACCTGCTTCAATATTGGATATACGGCTGAGAATAACAAATATTTGTAGAAATATCGTTGTTACTATGTTTGAAAATGTTCGAGGCGAAATTACGGACCGGATGTTATTGTGTCAAGAAGTTCAATGCAACCATTTCCAGCATCTTCTAAACTGAACTCAACGTATCTATTCGAATTTAAATATCAATGTGTTCTGGTAATTATTAAATGTACCACCATTTTGTAGTAGGTAAAGGTATTGACTTTATATTCTAGGGTTATAAAGTACTCGTCAGGAGCTTCAAAATGATGTGCCACAAGACCCTCGTTTTCATATAATTTTTTTCCAAGATGGCGTACAGCGGTCCTCTTGACATTTTCATTTGTCAATTTTACTCTAAAACTATATTTTCACAAAATATATCTGAAAAGTTATATATACAAGAATTTTAGGCAAGTACACGCTCTTTACCTAGAAAGGGTGATCCACAAATACATTACAACACAAAATTAGTCTAAAAAGTATCTTCAAAGGAAGAAGTAGTTTGATATAGCATACTATAGATATACTCTATATATCAGACTGCAACTTCTGGAACTCTATTATTGGAAACGAAGGTATAGGGTCACTGGGCGTGGTTCGCTTCCCTTTGGAATGAAGGATATACTAGAGCCTCTCTCCGTAATCACGGAAAGGACCCTCTAAGTTTATAATGTAAGTCAACGGATTTAACACCACTGATATACAAAGGTAATACCGTCAGAACAAAAGCATTTGATTTTATCTCCGATATATTTTCCAATACTACCCTTTAGTCAACAAAGCTGAATGTGAAGCTGGAATCACTCATTTTGTTGGAGTAATATCTGGTAATAAAAGCATTAGATTAATCATTTTCAGTATATGCAGTCATGAAGAACCTGTTGATTTTATTAGGATGGTGGATGTGAAAAGGAAGATGAATTATTTATATTCATGTTTTTCAGTTTCCCAAAATTGCCTATTATTTCTCTGAGAATGCAAATAGCTAAAATATGTGCGTTTTCGGTTCTCACTGCGATCAATGCAAAATTCCTCATCTCTTTGTATAGTCTAAGGTGTTGTTCGGTTCTGTTTAACTTGTAACTGCGTAATGATCTATCCCTATCCTTGAAAATCGGTTTAAAATTATCTGTAAGCCAGGGAGCTAACGACCCGCTAACTCTGACGGTAATTTTAGGTGCATCAATACCGAACAATCAGTCAATAATCTATCTTAGATAAATGTTATCTCGCAATACCTAGCATTTCTATGGTGCGTATCCTACGACCCTTTTTGTTCAAATCGGCTGTCTGGCATCCGAATATCCGGCCATCCGTTCACATAACGAACCGAATATCCAGTATCCGTTATCCGACTAATTCACTATCCGCTGCAAGCCTAATCAAAAGCGCTCCTTTGGCACCCTGTATAACGGACGGCAGCGGAGTGTCATTATAAAACCTAGTCACACTGCACAGCCATGCAGGTTGCAGGAAAAATGGGGCAGCCCACCTGTCACTCCTTTTCGTTTAAGCCAACACATTCCTGTACCACGATATTTCCAGGCATGTGTATATTAACATTTGTGTCAGCTTACATAGTCAAACGATGTCACTGTTCATGTGCAAACACAGACAGGGAGACGGTCGACACCGCTGCAGGACACTTTTTGAATAACAATAACAGAAACTTTAATTGAGGAACTTCCTCCAAAGCTAGTCTGTTGGAAGCCTCGGTCTATACGGGTCCGGACGTGTTCTGACACACTAATAACAACCAACTACGGCAGTGTAATGGGACTCCCAAGCACACCGTATAATTACACGTGCAACTCTTTTGATTTTAATCATACCCCGTCCTCAAGAATGGCTTCCTTCTGACCGTAAACAATCATTCCAGAATGATAATCGTTGTCATAACAATGAAACGCAACGTTACGCATGTTAGAGTAGCCTTCACATACGCATCGGGCATTGCTCACCTGTGTCTGCGATTTTTATTTGGGCTGTGACTTTTTGCCTGAGATGAGCTAAATGGTTAGTTTTAGCAATGGTTATGTCACTTTTTAACAGAGCTTATTAGAAATCAACGCAAAAAATCTTTTTTTGTCAAAAATTTCTTCCATTCTTTTGGAGGGCGGTAAATAAATTGAAGTTGTATTTCATTGTAAAAACTATTTCAATCCATGTAGAAAAAACCCTGAAAGTTTCAGCTTGCTACGAAGAGAATCATGTCACATTCGTTGTTGTGATGCGATAAACGTAAGAAACGCAATAGAATCCTTACCACCTACAAGTAAGAACCTATTGTGGAAGATAATTTAACTAACTTTTAAAGAACATGTTCGAAATGATTATTTTCTATACACAAACGAGACCTTTTAATAAAATTGTCCTTGATTACATGTATAGATACCCACCTGCATCAAACATACAGATTTTTTAAGGTGAGGCATTTATAGTAGCAAGCTGAAATTTTCAGGGCTTATTCTACATGGATTGGAATAGTTTGTACAATAAAATGAATAATGAAATACAACCTCAAGTTTTTTTAACGCCCTCCAAAGTTGAGGGATGGAAGAGATTTTTCACAAAAAACTGAATTTTTTGAGTTTATGTCTAATAAGCTGTGTTAAAAAGTTACATAGCCATTGTTAAAACTAACCATTTAGCTCATCTAAAAAAGATCACAGTCCTAAACCTAATGGTTTAGTTGTTTTAGAAATTTTACAAAATTACAAATATCTCCTGAAATATAAAATTTCGGACCATACATATAGGAGTTCATTCGATACGTTTTGAGGCCCTCTGACTTCCGTTGATCTGCTACTAACTTTACACCCTGTATAAATAATAGCAGCGATGCACGATCCACAATGGTCGATTCGCGCTATCTCATACTGATAAACCGTACCTCCAGTATAGAGGATCATTGTGATGCTTACGTTTGTTCGTCCTGAGATAAGAGACAAAACCTATACCATGCTGATGAGTAGCTAAGAAGCACGAAATAGCTGTCCATGGTTGGCTGTCTTTTTTTGGTCGGACGGATGAAAGCATCTTGTTTAATCTTTAAGTTACTTATTCTAAAAATCCAGTGGGTCGACGAAGTTATTAACTTTTTGGTACTATAATAATTTAACAAGGAAAAGGGAATATTGCTTATCATTTTATTGGCAACTGAAATCAAAACTTCCTATTATTACTGTAATATTTACAGTACCACCCAAGAAATGCAATATTAGTAAAATAATATACCTTCCTGAACGACATACATATCTGATATTACCTAACGTTATATACCCATTACCAAAAACAAAATAACAAAACATCTTGTGCTGCATTATCGTGCGTGACAGCTGTCACTTGAAATAATAGTAAAAATAATTATCCTACGAGAATAACAACTGGCAGTTTTTATTCCACGAAGTCGACTTTGTGAAAGTTATCAATATTTAACTTTCGATTGTTTGCATCTTTATGATACCAATAGCTGTCAATCATCCTTTTTTTCACTCCCATTTAAAACGATACTATCGATGAAAAGTGAAAACGTATCTGAGTCTGCAGGGATATAATTAGACTGCTTAATGAAAGTGTTTAGTTTTTTGTGAAGCATTTTGCAGATCAGTGTTCAGATGTATTTAGTCCAGAAATATAATTAACGTTACACAACAAAGCAAGGGAAACGAGGCTTTTGGAATCTACCGTTGATTTCAGGGAAAAATTACAGGTTCGTGATCTCCGCATCTGACTTATCTAAGAAAAAAAATTGGTTCGATAATGCAGATACTAAAACACTTTTGAAAGTCTGCTCTACCTTTAAACTTTAAAAGTTTCATAATGCGAATGTCCATTTTTATCCTCCGTACATGCAACATTTCTGTCGACGATCTCATCAAAAAGCTGACATCAGATTAGCGATTAGTACACCACAGCAGCCGCACATGTGCTATGAGGAACATAACGAAACTTTGATTTGATTTTTGAACTGCCCAAGGTTGGTAGGTCTGGGAAAAGCCTCCTCATGAGGATTGTTCCAAAGTCTCGATACCATAGGGACAAACTAGCGGCCGTATCTGCCAGTCGTCCTAGATGTTTGAAGTTCCACACGGTTAGGATGGGAGGCCAAAGTTAGGCGGGTCTGTCTGGCAGGCACATCGCGTGGCGGCATCAAGGTCATCATCGGACAGATATTAGAATATAAATAAGCGTGGTCTCTATGATCAAATCTGCATCTTGTATCGTCAATTGAGGCCTGTCAGATCAAGAATAAATATTTCTCTCCATCTAGCGCGTGGAGCTACTCGTATAATCACGGACCTAGCGAATAAGTGCAATTTTTCTTATATTCGCCTAAAAGACTACAAGAAGTATGCATGGTCTTCTTAATTTATTTGTTATACTATACAAGGTGTCCTCAAAGTTAGGACTTTCCTTCACAGAGCTTACAAGTCAGAAAATAATAAGCAAGTTTTCCTAGAAAGACGTATACCAATGCCTTATGATAAACGAACCCAACCGTGGCCTCCCTCCCCCCTCCTCCTCCTCCTCGTCCTCGTCCTCATCCTTGAAAAGGTATGCTGTTGTATGGTACTTTGTGAGTCAGTACCCAAAGCAGGCGCCGCGCGGTGTGTAGGTTAACCTAGTATATGAAAAAGACGCATTTGAAAAACCGAAATTGGCACATTGCTAGAACAATAACACTGTGAACGATTTGACATTAGTTATTGTAATTAAGATCATATTGATACTCAGCGAGTGTATTAAAAACGTCCTCGATGTTTCCACCAGAGCTGCATAGGTTTGTTTATATCATGCAAAAGCCGCCTGGATGGACACAGGAGGCATTTAAGGGCAAGTGAACAAACTCGTGTTTTTGAATCTAAAAGCGACGACTTCAAGCATTATTCAAAAACAAAACATGTGTACTTGAAACTCTTTACCAAATGAATTTCTTTTTACGTTTTCGGTGCTGTTTTATCGCAAATCAGTTTGTTATGTTGAAAGTAGTTGTTTCTGAGAAGTAAAGTCCCAACTTTCAGGACAGCCTGTATAGCAGAGAGCAGACATCGAAGGACACGAAGTTGATTCGCCAAAACGGCGTGGAGACAAAACGGCAAAATGTCCAACGCCGATGCCCCACCGCTGCCTCGTCCTGATACTGCACGATATGTGCGATAATTTGTCACGGAGCGACCGAGGACCGGCATCGTATGTGTTCCAGGACGTATGTTCGAGGATTCGGGGCAACCGTCGCCGATGGCCAGCCTTGAATAATAGGATGTCCGCACGCTGCCAACTCGAAATCTGGTCACTGCTGTGTGAGCACAGCCCCACAGCCCGCCCGTCCGTCTGCAGCCTGATGCACATTTTGGCCCTGCTGCCCTTTAGTGCAGGAAAAATATCTTGAAATTATTGTGTAGCCGGGAGCAATGCCCCCCTGTCTCAAAGAAAATTGGGGCGAACTAGTAGCCTGGATGTTGGTGAGTCCGGTCTGCAGCCTGCATATTCTAGTTATGTCGCAAGAATGCTCGTATACATATAGTTTTCCAAAGTTGGTTCATAAACGCAGTATCTATGTGAAATATGAGAGCAATGAAGGCGTACTGAACACTCTAACCCAGGAGTTTCCAACCAGGGGGCGCGCCTCCCAAGGGGGGCATAGAGAGATGTCAAGGGGAGCAGAAAGCGATTGCATTTTAGAATAAAATAAACAAACAACATTAATAAATAACATTGCAAAGTCACTTACAAAATAATTGTGTACCTAAAAGACGCGGATGAGCATCTGTGACATTCATTCCCACAAACTTGCGAAAAATTTGGCATTTCGATGTACAAGTTTTGTTGAAAAATCTGTTTGAGTGTGTCAAATTATTGTGTCTCACTGTTAAAAGGTAACTTTGTGTATTTACAAACTTCAGTTACCATTTTTATTTAATTTACTAAATTGATTGAGTGGAGACGCGTTCATAGATCGGCCATTGGGACTTTTTTCCTACATCACAATCAAACCAAGGTGGCGAAATGATTTTGAAACGACGAACTTTCAGCACCTAATATTGATTCCAAATGTATTTAAGATTACTATTATAACGTCAACCTGCCTACAAAAATATAAATATCCCGGTGGCCAATATACTGTTGAATACATTACGTTATTAAGATAAAATAATGGGCATATAATTAGTAATTACATATAGGTATTTCGCTTATTTATTTATTACTTATTTTTTTTAGTGTTATAGGTGCAAAATGGCAGCGAAAAACAAAATAAAGTTTTCCGTAGATTTCGTTAAGTTTGGATTTACCTTCAAAGAAAAAGACGAGTTACAATTGCCTCAGTATGTGATATGTATGAAAGTTTTAAGTAATGATAGCATGAGGCGCAATCGCCTTGAAAGGCATTTGAAGTAACAACATCCAACTCTGGGTTTTAATACGAAAGAGTTTTTTCTTCTAAAGCAGAATCACTCAAGCGGATGAGACTGGATACATCGAGAAGTTATCACACAGGTGTATCGCAGCATCTCAAAGCTTCATTTGAAATAGCTTTTATGATAGCAAAGCAAAAGAAACATCAAACTATTGGTGAAGAATTAATAAAACCCATGTGTCCTAAAAGCCACGCAGATAATTCTAGGAGAAGATGCAGAGCAAAAAATGAAGTCTATTTCTCTTTCGAATAACACAGTCAAGCGTAGAATCGATGACATTGCAGCAGACATAGCCACAAATAATTAACAAAGTAAAATTATCGCCATTTTTTGCCGTTAGTTGCGATGAATCCACCGACATCGTTGATTGTGCACAGTTAATAGTTTATGTGCGTTACATCGGCGGAGATATCATTCAAGTAGAGATTTTGTACTCCCAATCTTTGTCAGTAGTTACTACATCTGAAGATATATTTAATTCAATATCACATTTTGTTGCAAAGAATGACTTGGATTGGAAGAAACTCATTGGACTTTGCATAGATGGCGCACCTGCAACGATAGGTGTACGATCGGGTTTAGCTAAAAAGCTCAAGGAAAAAAATCACCCAATGGTTAGTACACATTGGCTTCCAAAACATTACCACAGACTTTGGACTCGGCTATAAGGATTGTAAACTACATCAAGAGTAGCGCTTTGAAAAGTCGGTTATTTACGTTACTTTGCGAGGATCTCGATTATGATCACAAAGTTCTTCTGATGCACAGAACAAAAGGAAAGCGATTATTTTTCTAAAATTGATGACCAATAAACAAAAGAATGGTTCATCATCTGACTGGCAAACCGTGCCTTTCTTTTTTTTCACACGGCATAAACGAAACAGAATTTGCGAACTGTTATAACCTAACTTCTATTCGCGCAGATATGGGATATATTTTCAAAATATATTTCGCTCACCATTAGTAATGGCAAATTTGCAAAAATCGCACCAAGGAATAAAAGAAATACTTTCAAAACTGGACGAACATGATGTTATTGCTTTAGCAAGTACAGACACACAGGGGTTACTGAAGGTTGCTTCAGTTGATGGTAAAATAAAATAAAACTAGCATCAGGCAAATTCAAATTTCAATAACTTTTAGAGGCAGTCAATGGAATACTTAAGCATTGACCTACATTAGTTAGTATCATGAGAAGAAAGATAGTTACAAAAGAAATACTATTTCAATATCTAGATGAGAACAATGTATCATTCAAGAGCCCAGCCAGTAAAAACGATCTTATAGATAGGATAATCGAATATTGGAACGAGTCGCTAACTCAAACAGTTCTTGATGAGCCAGTTTCCTCAGATGTCAAAGAAACTTCACCAGGTGAAAGTGAACAAGTGATAAGTCAATTGGCAGATCAGTTTGCGAAGTGGTTTTACACTATGTTAAACTCTGATGAAGGAGTTGGTACTGAACATTTTTATGCTAATGCTAAACTGAAAATAGCTATAGTGACTGACGAAGGTTGTGATCTGAAAGAAGTTGAAGATAATCCAGAAGATATATGCAGTGCTTTACGGACGTTAAAGTTACAACACCAGTTATACTTCAATCCAGATTTCACAAATGAAGGTATACAGGGAAGAATCGATCCACATGGATTAGTAATGGTGTTCACATGTGGAACCCTACATGCGGAAGATGCAATCGTAGGAGTGTTTGAACAAGTGTTTTCATTAGCCAGAGACACATTCTGTGATTAAAAAAACAGAACTTAACTTACGAAATAAGAATAGCACTGTAGGGCAACCACAAATATGTGATAGTGAAACATCAGATATGCTAGCCATTGCTCCAACCACTAGGTAATCATTGTAATGTAGGTACTATAAGAAAAGTCGGCTATAAGGATTGTAAACTACATCAAGAGTAGCGCTTTGAAAAGTCGGTTATTTACTTTACTTTGCGAGCATCTCGATTATGATCACAAAGTTCTTCTGTTCCATACCATGGCCACCAAGATCTCCCGACTTATCCCCAATTGAGCACGTGCGGGATATGATGGGTAGGAGATTGCTCAATTTGCAACGTCTTCCTCAGACTCTAGAAGCACTTCGAGAGGAGTTGGTGGTTGCCTGGAATGAGATACCACAGGAGGACATTGACCACCTGATCAGAAGCATGCCTAGGCGCGTTGGAGAATGCGTAGCATATCAGAGTGCATCCACACTTTATTAAAGGTCAAAGGGCTTTAAAGCAGTGCAATCATTTTGAAATTTTTATCATTTACTTATTATGCTTCATTAAGTACTTATACAAAATTTTATTAAAATAAAACCATTTAAACTGGGTGTTCGGATTTATGTCACTTAGTATATTTGAACGTGTAAAATTTTGACATAGCCTTGAAGGCCAGAGGAAATTGTTTTCATTGTCTTGGTCTGACCTTGAAATGACCCCGATGGTCATACTGAGACGTAAAATGTCCTACTGTTTCCAATTCCGTAGTAAATAATGGGGAGTCCATTTGAAAATATCCACTTGACCTTGAGATGACCCTCAAAGTTGCGGTCAAACTCATGATCAACGTAACTGTCATTTTTCTCCTCGAAACGCTACAACTTTTGTTTGAAACTTTTTTCTAGGTTGCGTAGTTTTAGAAATATTTAGGTGGGGAGGTTAAAATGGGACGCTCTATATATAGACAACCCATCCGGAAATCACAGAATCTCTCGAAATTGTCCCTGTGAAGGAAACATAGCTTTCTATAAAACAGCTGCAGATCCAACAGTAAGCTATTACAGAAGCATTTTGGCGGCCGAGAGATACTGGTGCACAGACCATTCCATGCAGTGAGTCAGATCCTTCCTTCTAGTGATTCGATTCGATGGTTTCGATCACAGTCTAGGAACCGATTTCATCGATTGTTAACAAACGCTACAAAGGAACGATATCGCAGAAGGAATGACACCGCAGTGGGAACCGACTCATATAATTACCTTTTAAAGTCTCCAAGTGATTAACGATCCACTATTTGTAGTGTATATGTGCTTTGCCATTGGTCGGCCACAGGGATTATAGCATGGAATAAATTGGAAGGGGTGTTCAGAGGTACCAACTGATACCCCTCCAAAAGTACTTTTGACAAGTTTATACAATTTTCAATCTTCAATGTCCAATGTATAAGCTGGACTTGTATATTCTTGTAGCAATCACTGAAGTAACACTTGACCTTGAAACGTTTTGTGACTTGTTCGGTCTTGGGGGTAACACTCAGTCCAACGGTGACGAAGTAATTTCTTTTGCCACTACTTGGCTTAGAGTTTCGCAGCCTGAAGTGCTTTACAGTTTGCTTTCTTTTATAGCGCAAGACCTTTTATCACCTCCACTTCAACTGAAAACAGGAAACACCTCCTGGAATACCCCTCGAGTTTACTTAAATGGTCTTAGATTTCCTTGGATTACGTCGGTGTTCCTTGGATTCCCCACTGAAAATGACTGGACTATGGATGCACATTCTGTGGCTGCCTCTCTCCTACGCTTTGCAATGTACGTGCACACGCGGTGCAGCGGCCATCGTGAATTATTGCCCTCGTTATACGTTGGCAAAAGAAAACATCAACGACCAAAAGAGAGAAGGGTCCGTTACCTATCTATTCCTACTCGGAGGTCGGCACGGTCAGGATTTATTTCCAGAATTCGACAGCCGTTCGCTCAGGAGAGTGATGAAACCAATGTTCAATTGGTGCATAGTGACATTCGGAAAGATCAATCTAATGATTGGATGCAGAAGTAGCTTTTCAAGCAACGCTAGTGGACGAAGCTTGCACATGTACAAGTTATTCGTCTTTCCTGTATTCGAAGTTTCAGTGGAACTAATACTTGCTCATTTCCTGAATTGAATCATTGCGCTCATGAGTTAGTGCCAAAAGAGAAAAAAAAACGATATTCCATTGTTGCTTCAACAAAAGCAACCAATGGCATTTGAAGAGATGAATCGAAGTACAGTTGCAGAATGAACTGGTGAAGCCTAGAAATCAACTGTTTGTTACGGGTTTTCTAACAGAACGCAACAGAATAACATGGGATTCGATGATGGCCACATCTGCAGAATCAGACTTTCATGTGAGTACGAAGCACTAGATCATAAAAGGCATCAACTCTTCCTCAAACGAATGGAGTTAACCGAAATTGCACCAACTGGTACAGAACAGTGGACTGCTGGATTGGGTACTGTTATTTTCAAGGTACAATAAGCCTTGTACCGAAGGATAGTTGCATGATTATCTGGTGAAGTCTAGAAATCAAATGTGTAGTTAGGGGTCTTCTAACAGAACGCAACTGCACAACATAGGGCTCGATGATAGGGATCTCAAGTGCCTCACCTGCAGATAAAATAAAAGAGAAGCAGAATCAGCTTTTCATTTCTTTTGTGAGTACGAAGCGCTAGATCACAAAAGGCATCAACTCTTCCACAAACGAATGGAGTTTAGATAAGTACCGAAACTGCACCAATGGGTACAGGACACCAGATTACTGGATTGGGCACTGAAACTTTCAGGTACAATAAGCATTGTATCTAAGGATAGTTGCATCATTAACTGGTGAAGTCAATAAATCAAATGTGTAGTTACGGTTCTTCCAACAGAACTCAACTGCACAACATAGGGCTCGATGATGGGGACCTCAACTGCCTCAACTGCAGATAAAGTGAAAGAGAAACAGAGTCAGCCTTTCATGTCTTTTGTGAGTATGAAGCGCTAAATCACAACAGGCATCAACTCTTCCACAAACGAATGGAGTTTAGATAAGTACCGAAACTGCACCAACTGGTACAGGACATCAGACTGTTGGATTGGGTACTGGAACTTTCAGGTACAATAAGCCTTGTATCTAAGGGTAGTTGCATCATTAACTGGTGAAGTATAGAAATGAAATATGTACAGTAATGGACAAAAGTATATAGCTAAATATGAATATTTACTTAAATACCTTTAGGTAAAACGAATTCGTACTTCATTGCTCCATAAACAAATGCGTTATTGGTAGAAAAACTAAATTCCTTGTTTTTACATTATCTGCAATGAACACAATACAAGTCTGAATATAAGCACTTTTTTATGAGGGACAAAAATATGTAGACAAATTCTTTTCAACATTAGTTCAGTACAGTTGCGTGTCAGAAGAGGATTAAATTGTGTTCAACAAGTATTGTGGAATAAGTTGAGTGATTTTAAGACCAGGCCGCGTGGTCCAGAAATGTATTTCGATGTGAAAACTAAGATGATTGAGTTATACAAAGATGGTCAACGTCAAGTCGACATTGCCAATTTCGTCCACAGATCCGTTTAAAACCCTAAGACACATAAAAGCCGAAATCGGGACAAAAGGAATTGTCAGTGTTTCTACGAAAACTATAAGTAGAAGATTAAATGAAAGTTATTTGCACGTCGCCCGAGTAAGAAGCCGCTAATCTCGAGGAAAAAACGTAAGGACCGATTACAATTTGCACGGTTGCATCTTGATTGTAGCATCTGTGACTGGAAGAGGGTATGTTTCAGTGACGAATCCAAGTTCAATATCTTTGGATGACATGGTGTTCATTACGTTAGACGTCCTAGTGGACAAAGATTGAACCCCAAGTACACTTTGCACACTGTCAAACATGGAGGCGGGTCTGTTATGGTTTGGGGGTGCTTTTCGGGGTTTGAGATGGGACCTTTACAAAGAATAGATGGCATTATGGATAAGTTTGTATACACATACATACTAAAGCATGACATGTTATCCTATATGGAAGACAATATGCCCTTGAGAGCAATCTTCCAGCAAGATAATGACCCGAAGCATACTTCAAATCTCGCAAAGAAATTCTTTCTGGATGAAAAAAATCCAGTTCTCAAATGGCCTTCACAGTCTCCCGATATAAACCCCAGTGAAAATCTATGGGAATACTTAGATAAGCAAATACGAGATAAAAATTATTCAAACAAGGATGAACTTTTTGCCGCTTTAGACCAAAAGTGGGGATTGATGAATCTTATATCAAGAAACTTCTACAATCTATGCCGAGACGATGCCGGGCGATGATTGATGATAATGGTTATGCTACAAAATATTAACACAAACGTGGTTGGTTTTCTAATTCAATGAACTTTTTTCTTTTTCTATAACTGTTATGCTTTGTTGTCTATATATTTTTATCCTTCACAGTTCCAGTTTTTTCAATTAATTTTTTATTGAAGAGAGTCTAATGAATTTATTTATGTATAAGTTAGTATTATGCTATAACGAATTATGCATACAGGTTGGTGTATTAATAAAACAAGTTCAAAAAGAAAGCACAATATTAATTTGTCTATATACTTTTGTCCATTACTGTAGTTATGGATCTTCCAATGGAACTCAACTGCACAACATAGGGCTCGATGATGGGGACCTCAACTGCCTCAACTGCAGATAAAGTGAAAGAGAAACAGAATCAGCCTTTTATGTCCTATGTGAGTACGAAGCGCTAGATCAGAAAAGGCAACAGCTCTTCTAGAAACCAATAGAGTTTAGAACAGTACCGACAGTGAAACGGAACCAACTGGTACAGAACACCAGACTGCTAGACTGGGTACTGTAAATTCCAAGGTGCAATAAGCCTTGGAGGCTGCAGTGCTATCGAGGAGTTTGGTCCAGCGGCTTTCGAAAAGGTAAAAACCGGTAAAGTAAGATTACTGAATTCAGGATGTACATACTATACAACTTTGCTTCATTCAGGTACACACAGTTTGCATAAAAGCATTGTACCAAAACCAAAATGATTGGCCACACGCAGAACTGGCAAAAGCAAAGTTAAGCGGAGACGACAATAGGCAAACCAAGAGCTACCAACCTTGAAGAAACATAGAGAGTCGCACAATCTTCTGATAATTCACACATCTCGATGTAGACTAACCTAGTATGTTTTCCTCATGGAAATAGTGAAAAGTCTTAGCTGCTCCAAATACTCTGAAAAACCATTCTACAGGTATGTAAGTAACCTGTAAAGCTGAGATATTCGACCTGTCAGAGTTTGATACAACGAAAAAAATGAAGTAAACTTGTCGAACAGTAGCAGTTTGCATTAACAAAGATAAATGTGTGTACTTGATCAGTTGAAACAAAGCCAATTATACAATTATTCTAGTCAATTTTATAGGAGAAAAAAGCCTCGCCTTGCTATAAATTAAGACTCTATGACTTATTCATACCAAATTAAGTCGTTCCTGCTGTGGCAGCTGTCCAAGACACTTGCAACTCGGGGAAAAAGTATGATTTAATGTAAAAGCAACCTATTAATTCCTTGTAGCATTATATTAATCCGTTACTAAATACCCAACCTGAATATCTACGAGTACAAGAAAAAACTTGCAAGAATATAATAACCGTTTCAAAATATTATCAAATACAAAATATCGCTTATATGAAATGTCAACGGTGGATAAATAAAGCTAATAATACTCAATTCTACATTTCTTTCTTACGCTTGTGTGCATGGAGCGTGCAACGAGTGAATGAAATTATGGCATTGTTAATGCCTTGTCCATTACAAAACAACGTGCGCTATGGCCATTAACGTCACCATAGGAAATGTCTTCGCACTTTAGGACATTTTATTAACGGTATAACGGATGTTACGTAATAATCCCACTGTAAATTGATTATTACGTTATTGGAGTATGTAACGCCTTGATTAGAATACATGTTAGCTTCATATATCTAGCCAAGCTTGTAAGTTGGGTGGATAGAAACAAGTACAATACCATAATTCCTCACAAATTACCGTTGTCTGTCAAAATAGTTATCGGGACCGACAAGTTATTCTATATATTTCATGAGAACAAAATAAGCCATAGAATCAAATTCCTTTGGATTTCTTTGAATATGCCTGGAGATATTTGGATCTCCTCGAATCTTCTTGGATTACCCCGGACTTGTTTGAATCTCGGATAAAATCTACTGGAAAAATGACGTAATGCGGTCGTTAGTTCGTAAATTATTATGTTTGGCATAAGTTAGCCCCTTTGAGAACGAACAACAGGATAATTAAATAGATCAAATAGGCACCTGCAATTAGTTTATAGTTTCCATTCATTTGACATCGTTGCGATATACAAATTTCTCCCCTACTATGCCGGCAGTACCGACCATCTGGAAACGTTGCTATGCCTGACTTCGCTACTCGACATGCCAGCCACCCATTGGTCAGCCCCTGACACAGGTATATCGACGTTCGTTGCATTGTGTGCACCCCGTGAGTTGAACATATTTCTCTGCTATTTTTAGTTTTAAGTGCGACTATACGGGAAAATCGATGTCTGAAATCCGAGTACAGTTGCATAGAACATCTAACGAGTTGTACTGAACTTTTATACTATTTCTGACATCGAGGAACTTGCTAATATACTTAATAACTTTTTTTATACAAAGGAGAAATTGTGGGGGAAGAAGCCAAACTCAAAACAAGGTCTGGACAGGAAGAACGTGACTCGTTCTTCGTTCAGATCAAGATTTCGAAAATGTTTATTTTACTCATCAGGACATACTACAAAGAATATTGAATGTCAATTGAATCCACTACAATATCAATGCATGAGGAAAAACGGATTAACGCACTTAAAAAATGAACAGGTCACAAAATATTGCTGCTGTACGACGATGGTCTTCCTTCGCGGTGTTGCCAGATATCGCCGATCTGTTTTCGGTAGACTTGTGCCAAATTTTTCGGTAAATATTAGATCAAAAAGCTAAACTTTGCCGGTGTTTGAAAATTGAAAGGAGCACCTTGCTTGAGCTCCACTCGGTTGAAAATTGAAGTGCAGAAGGAGGGAGCAAATGCTGAAAGGCAGCTATTTAAAAAATCAAAGAGCGCAGAGTTGCACCAAATAGAAAATTGACGAGCGGTGGAAGGGGGGGGGGGATGGAAAGGTGCTCCACTCTCGTTAAATTATGAGAACATCAAAATTATATGTACATACTATTTAAAAATGTTTCGGAAATTAAAATTAAAATCGGTAGTTTGGTATACTAGGACTAAAATTGTTACATCTAGCGAAACATCAGTAGACATGGCGACACTGAGTTTTAAGTAGTTTTTCACTGATATTGTAATGGCTTCAATATTGACATTCTCTTTGTAGTGTGTGCTAATGAATAAAATAAACATTTTCGAAAGCTTGATTTAAATAGAGAATCACGTTCTTTCTGGCCTGACTTCGTTTTGCGTTTGGCTGGTCAGCCAAGATTACTCTCCTCCTACGTTAACTTTTCAAGCCATTTCACCGTTTTAGCCACTGCAAAAAGCTGCATCGTGTAACCATAATTCTGAGTGTGGCTAACTCAAACTTGTTCGACGCCATTTTTTCCGTTGTGGTATTTTGCTGGAGCGTTCAGTAGCAACACAACTATTTATATCAGATAAGAAAGACCGCATTCGAATCTAATCTTCAGATCGAGCGACAGCCATCAATGCGGGCAATTATTTCATCGCGTTCCGGCGTAATTTTTCCCAGCATAGAACAATAAAAAAATCGCAAGTTGTAATTTGCCTAGAAGCTGAGTCCTGGAGCACACGACATACACAATGAACACTAACAATGATATATCTGTGCTGTATGAATTTATAATTAGAAGGGGTCGGTACTAGAGCTGGGCGAAATACTCTGATCCTTTTGGTGATTCAATTCGATGGTGCCGACTCATTTATTAGAACCAATTCATTGCGACCAAACACTACTACAATCTACCAACTGAGTACCGCAATTACAGTCTGAAAAATTTCAAGAAAAAAATAAAAGCGATGCTTCTATCCGCATCCTCTACCTGATGATAATGAGATCAATTTTCAGAAATTCAACAAGAATAAGACTGACCGTATGATTTTTCGAGTCATATCATGATTCATATTAAATGAATTGAAATTTAATCATATATACTTGTATAGATTTAAATATTATTAGACAATTATCACACGTCACATGTATTCATTATTTTACGACACTCTTTTTATTCATGTTTGTAATTTTATTTTATGGCCAATTTGAAAAATACGTTAAGGTAACACTGCGCCATTTCGATTCTTTGATTTAAAATTTTTAATACCTCACCTTACCCAAAATATGCATTTGTAAAAATATCGAATAAAGGCATGTTATTATTATAATTATTATTATTATTATTTTCTATTCTCATTGAATGCTCAGCTTTATAATACTGGGTATGTTGTTTGATCAATTCGCTCTACTCGTCTGTATTTAAGAACTTCCTGACTATACTTCATGCATTGAGTATTGCCGCCTTTTGAACTTTTAT
This sequence comes from Acanthoscelides obtectus, assembly GCA_963669975.1. Lineage (NCBI taxonomy): Eukaryota > Metazoa > Arthropoda > Insecta > Coleoptera > Chrysomelidae > Acanthoscelides > Acanthoscelides obtectus. Next base: position 26,206,406 of record CAVLJG010000004.1, read on the forward strand.
ATGAATGTTCTCACCTAGTCCGATTAGACGTAGATTTTTCCTTAGATTCTGGGGTACCAAACCTGTGTTAGATATCATTACGTTCTTCGATTGCCATGTTCGGCTTACCTCATACTTCAAGTCAGTGTATTTTCATATTTTCTCTTGGTTGACATTCGATAAGTTGCTTGTGTTAGGGACTCCAACATCTATTATGAATGTTTTTTTTTCCGTGAGTATAGAGCGATCGTAGTACAGTTTGAAATTTTCATTTTCCATCACAGATTCTGGTGTCTATTTGTAAAAGGGTGTGTAATCTTTACGAAGTAATCCATTTCGAATAGCTAGACTTTGGTGAATTATTATTATTGTTATTATTCAACTTGTCCACGATTTGTATTGTATTACGAAATTCGGGCACCGTGACTGATCCAAGATGTAAAAGCACTCTCAGAGATTGCTACAAAAGGGCTAAATAATTTATATTTCCATTTGGCTACAAAGTGATATCGGAATATAGCCATACACGTAAACATAAACAAGCAGAGTATAAAACAAACAAAACAATTTGGAATAAAGCATATCGCATGAAAGTATTTAAAAGGCATGGCTAAAATATTCCTCTATGGAGTAAAAAGGGTATTCAATAAATATGTTTCGTGCATGTCTCACAATAACTCACATTTCCCGTCGCTTTCATATACATCGACAATCCAATACATTGGGAGCTGCAAATCTAGGTTTGGACGCAAATTGTGCACTATGTCCGTGTCTCTCTATTTGAATTTGTTAACGTTTTTCTCAACATAAACAACACAATTGCAAATATAAAGGAAAACCTGACATAATAACATTGCCCTTGAATAATGTTCGACATCGAAATCTCTTATTTTTGCCAAAAATTGTTCTTAAGATTCATTTTTAGATTAAAATGATTTCGTTAATCTTGGTACAGTTCCTCCAACAGATGATGCAGTAATTGAGTAACAAATGTATATAGGCAAAATATACTAAGTGACATATAAATCCGAACACCCAGTTTAAATGGTTTTATTTTAATAAAATTTTGTATAAGTACTTAATGAAGCATAATAAGTAAATGATAAAAATTTCAAAATGATTGCACTGCTTTAAAGCCCTTTGACCTTTAATAATGTGTGGATGCACCCTGATGTGCTACGCATTCTCCAACGCGCCTAGGCATGCTTCTGATCAGGCTGGTCAATGTCCTCCTGTGGCATCTCATTCCAGGCAACCACCAACTCCTCTCGAAGTGCTTCTAGAGTCTGAGGAGGACGTTGCAAATTGAGCAATCTCCTACCCATCATATCCCACACGTGCTGAATTGGGGATAAGTCGGGAGATCTTGCTGGCCATGGTAACAATGTGACATCATTATGTTGAAAGAAGTCTATTGTGACTCTTGCAACATGTGGTCGGGCATTATCTTGTTGGAAAGTTGGATCTGCCAGGGTGTCAAGATAGGGTAAAAGATGGGGTTCTAGAACTTCGTGGATATAACGCTGCGCTTTCATGTTACCTCTGATGAAGATTAAAGGTGACCTGGAACCATATGCTCGAGTTAAAGGGAGGACTCAGTGTGGCCGGTATGAAAACAAGCCAAAACTTCTCATTCGTCGGTAAACACTTCGCATGCCAATAGGTCTTCCGTGTTCTGCAAACCATTCATTTGCAATGGACCTGGTAGTGGAGAAACGGTCCCTTAAGGCCAATAATCTTAGGCGGCGATCTTCACGGTCTGTTGTTCTACGGCGGCGTCCAGTGCCCCTTGCTCTTTGCGTACGGCCTTCTCGAAGCCATGCCTGACAACACCTAACCACAGTGTCTACACTTCTTTGCACTCTAACTGCAATTGCCCGAAAAGAAAGTCCAGCTTCCCGAAGTCCCACTATACGGCCCCTATCAAACTCACTAAGTTGACGAAATCGTACAGGTCTCCGTACTCTAGGCATCGTAACCGATCGTAAAGGATGTCAAGAACCAAAATCCGCCAACGTTGATTCTTTACTGCGGCTGAAATATTCATTTTTAGAGCGTTAGTGAATTAAAAAAAAAGCAGTATAAAAACCGGAATGTCCAACTGATAAGGCTGAAAATTTTTTCACTTGTTATTTACAGTAAGATAAATACATTCACCAACTTTTATTAAAATAAAACCATTTAAACTGGGTGTTCGGATTTATATGTCACTTAATATAATACATTATCAAAAGTATGTGCTGCCATGACTTATGCCAATATCATGTATAGTTTACGGGAAATATTTATATGATTTGTCCAAGAAAAAGTTTCATCAAAATAAACACTCAAGTATTTAATATGCTTGCTTTGATTGACGCTGCAGTAAGTAATCTAAAGTCCAGTTTCATAGTATTGTACATAATCAGCTCAGTTTTGTTGTTGGTTAAGACCAAGCCATTAGCATCACAGTAATTTTTCATTTCAACATAACATGTTTGTTTTCCGTTTTTGCGACCACAACCAACCGTATGCATCGTTGTATGATGCTTCTTAGCTATGTAGGTCTCGTTATTTAAAGATAGATAGCGCAAAGCAAATAACAGAAGCTAGATCTATTGAAAAAGTACCGATAACTACATGGGGCAGCAGGAAACCACAGTTTTTAATGATTCTATTATTAAATGTAAAACTTCTGGTAGCATCTTTAAGATTTGAGTGCCATTGGCAAAATTCGCCCTCTGCTGTTCTTCAAAAAGTTTTGTGGAGTCTCACCTGCTCACGATATTCTCGGTCGTTGCTATCTTTTACTTTCCAAATAAGTTCGCGAGCTCATTCGTATGTTTGTTTTGGCCCTCCTGGGCAAAATTCCTGCAGCCAGCCAAAGTAATTGGTAGGGTAGTTGCTAAATAGTTCTTTGGTTGTACCTAGTGCGAATTTTGTAAACACAATGTCATATTGCGATCTTTTATGTAATAAGCTGATTTAGAAATCGACTCTTTCGATGCCTAGTTGTTTGTAACGATCCCATCAAAACGGACCCAGCTCTATTCGGAACTAATATAGAATACTAATCGCTACAATATGCGGACACTGTATAATTAATTATGATAATTTCCATTGCGCCTCGTACATTAGCGCACTGCATGCGATAAATTATCGACTCTTAATTAACAGGTACCTATATTATTTATTTATATGGTGTTGTAAATGGTCAGCGACACTATAGCGACTATGAAAAATGGACAGGGTTATAATTTGTGTTTGTTCTTTTCGATAGAGTTATGACGACGGCGCTGTGCAGAAAAATCTTTGGACAATACATGATTTATTGATAGCATGTATATATTAATGCTGGTGCCTATGACAAGCCATAAATGGTCACAGATCGAATTTTTTTAGTGGAGTAGCTGCCAAGGCAAAGGTATAATTCAATTTTACAATGAGGTGTTTTCTGTTTGGAATGCTTAAAAATATTTTAATATTTTGATCAGATGTCCCTTTGTGGATCTTAATGCCAAGATTACCTTCATATTTGTGCAGCGACGCCCAATTCTAACTTCAGATTCATATTCAGCGAGAAAAAATTGATCAGAAAAATATAGAGACACCTCTAGTACACACCATTTTTTATTTTTTTGTGGACCTGTGATATGATTATCGTTTTCATGCGTTTTCTGTAAAATTTGTCCAGCGAACCGCAATTCTGACTTGAGATTCGTGCTCACCGGGAAAAAATAGATGGGAAAAGCATAGTGCGCCCCTAGCACACCACTTTTTTATTTTGCGGTCCTGTATGATCACACATTTGAAAATTTTGCTTAACCTCTCATTGACAAAAAGTCGTGAACACGGACACCCTACTGTTTCAAAAGTCCAAAAAAAGATACATTAGAAATACCTTATGTGGTTTAAAATCTCTACTCGGAAGCTTTTGCATCTTTAGCATAAAAACAACTTTTTGTTGAGCCTAGAGTTATTCGTTATTAATACAAAAGCATATACATAGCTCTCTCAGCTTCCATTACTTCTGCATCGAATGAGCGATGCAAAAATAGTTTGCACAAGAAAATGTGAAATCATCAAAAACGGACTTGGGCTAGTTTTGTACCAAAGGGACAACAATTAACGCGACTGCTATGATGTGAAGATATACTAAGTGACATATAAATCCGAACACCCAGTTTAAATAGTTTTATTTTAATAAAATTTTGTATAAGTACTTAATGAAGCATAATAAGTAAATGATAAAAATTTCAAAATGATTGCACTGCTTTAAAGCCCTTTGACCTTTAATAATGTGTGGATGCACCCTGATGTGCTACGCATTCTCCAACGCGCCTAGGCATGCTTCTGATCAGGTGGTCAATGTCCTCCTGTGGTATCTCATTCCAGGCAACCACCAACTCCTCTCGAAGTGCTTCTAGAGTCTGAGGAGGACGTTGCAAATTGAGCAATCTCCTACCCATCATATCCCACACGTGCTGGTAACAATGTGACATCATTATGTTGAAAGAAGTCTATTGTGACTCTTGCAACATGTGGTCGGGCATTATCTTGTTGGAAAGTTGTATCTGCCAGGGTGTCAAGATAGGGTAAAAGATGGGGTTCTAGAACTTCGTGGATATAACGCTGCGCGTTCATGTTACCTCTGATGAGGATTAAAGGTGACCTGGAACCATAAGCTATAGCACCCAAACCATAACTCCAACAGTGTGATGAACATGTCTTTCAACAAAAAACTGTGGATTCCTCCTTTCACCACGTCGCCTTCTAACCCTGGCACGACCATCGTGCATGCCTAAACAAAATCGAGACTCGTCACTAAAGACAATACTGTTCCATTCCTGATCCCAGAGTGACCGTTGTCTGCACCACTCAAGGCGATTACGTCGGTGTTCTCGAGTTAAATGGAGGACCCAGTGTGGCCGGTATGAAAACAAGACAAATCTTCTCATTCGTCGGTAAACACTTCGCATGCCAATAGGTCTTCCGTGTTCTGCAAACCATTCATTTGCAATGGACCTGGTAGTGGAGAAACGGTCCCTTAAGGCCAATAATCTTAGGCGGCAAACTTCACGGTCTGTTGTTCTACGTCGGCGTCCAGTGCCGCTTGCTCTTTGCGTACGGCATTCTCGAAGCCATGCCTGACAACACCTAACCACAGTGTCTACACTTCTTTGCACTCTAACTGCAATTGCCCGAAAAGAAAGTCCAGCTTCCCGAAGTCCCACTATACGGCCTCTATCAAACTCACTAAGTTGACGAAATCGTACAGGTCTCCGTACTCTAGGCGTCGTAACCGATCGTAAAGGATGTCAAGAACCAAAATCCGCCAACGTTGATTCTTTACTGCGGCTCAAATATTCATTTTTAGAGCGTTAGTGAATTAAAAAAAAAGCAGTATAAAAACCGGAATGTCCAACTGATAAGGCTGAAAATTTTTTCACTTGTTATTTACAGTAAGATAAATACATTCACCAACTTTTATTAAAAAAAAACGATTTAAACTGGGTGTTCGGATTTATATGCCACTTAGTATATTTTGACCCGGTTGTATTGGCACGCTTTAGATGTATCTACATGGTATGACAAAGTTAGAACGAAAAGCAGGAGCTTGTCTGGTAGGCAAGCAGCTTGATTACTTTTAAAAATAAAAAATGAATAGGGGAGAGAAATATTGAAATGGTGAAAAATATTAAAGCAATATGTTTATTGGTGGTTAAATCGCTCATATACGCTTCTTGAACATCCGTTCAGCAGCGGCGGTATTTTAAGGAAAATCAAAATTGATCAAGGTTCATTTTTTGACGTTTCGATGGCCCCTGATCACCATTGGACTTTTTCTTGAACGTGCTGAAATTTGTGTTTGGGATTTCTATGCGATTGAGGGTAGTGAATCTTGCACTTTTGGAATTAGTTAAAAACATTCTATCATCAAGAAGCTTCTGTCCCTGTAATCCTAAGTGATATGGCTCTGAAACAGACATATTTTAGAATTGTTTTAGGTACTTATAATGTCAAAGTCAAAGTCTATGTCGAAGGTATTTATTTCCCATAATTATTATACGTTATCAGCCTTACTGAACTCTTCAAGGAAGGTTGTGCCCAATATACTTTTTAAATTCCCTTGTTTCACCAAAATAACATCATACACCATACAATATATAAGCAAAAAAAATCTACGCGTTATTCTGCATAACCATGAAAATTAACGAACGAAAACAATTACATTACTATGAAATGAAACAACGCTTTCGGTATATATTTGAGGAGTTTCGCTCCATTCCGGGTATTTTCGAAACACTAGCTCTCCATTCTATACATACAGGAGGTTCCTTTATGATATGCGAAAAATTAATGTTAGTTTGCTTTATAAACTATGGTCCAAAAATGTTTCCTTACACAAACTCGGGGTGTTGAGGTTTTAGGAAAAAAATGGAAATTAATTAATATTTTCAGAACCGCTTCAGATATTTCACTGATATTTAGTACGTAGTGAAAGTTAATAAAGTTGCATATTTTTAAATGCATGAATAACCTTTAGCTTCAACAGTGGCGGGCGTACGGGTATTGACTTCGATATTTTTTAAGAAAAAAATGGTACGCCAATGTTTTTTTGCCAAATAAAGATTATTTTTGAATTTCCCGTTTAATTTAAAACAAATGATCTCTCTTGAATTGTTTTCCTTCGATGCGCCATTTTTGAGTAAAAAAAGAAAAACAACAATCTTGTTAATAATGGTGAATTATTCAACTGCATAAATGGCGGAAATGCATTACGTATATGGCCTTCCCGACGGTAATGGTGAGCAAGCCAGACGGATTTATCACCAGAGATATCCCGATCGTGCTTTGCCAGATAGTCGAACCTTTCCTAATATTCATCGTCGTCTTGATGAAACTGGTTCTGCCGGATACGGAACATCCGAAGGTAGACCTCTAAGTGTAAGAACACCTGAAATTGAGGAAGCAGTGCTGCACGAAGTCGAAGAATATCCAAGTACGACGAAGATCGCTAGACAATTAAATATTTGCCATCAAATTGTATGGAGAATTTTAGTGGAATTTTGGTATATCCTTACCATATTTTAAGAGTACAGGTACTGCTTCCCATTGATTTTCAAATGCGTGTGACCTTTTGTCAGTGGTATCTTCAAGAAATTACACAAAATCCGCAATTTGAATCAATGGTTCTGTTCAAGGACGAAGCTGGTTTTTCTCGAAATGCCATTCAGAATTTCCACAATAATCATGTGTGGGCAGAAGAAAATCCCTATGCCGTAACCGAAACCCATTTTCCAACACCAATTTTCGGTTAACCTATGGGCAGGAATTATTGGCAACCACTTTATTGGCCCACTCTTCTTGCCAGGACGACTTAACGGACCGACTTACCTCAATTTTCTTCAACGACAGTTGCCTTTGCTGCTTGATAATAATGTTCAGTTAGTAATAAGAAACAATATGTGGTACATGCATGATGGTGCACCAGCGCATTTCAGTGTAGCGGTTCGTAATTATTAACAAACTGTTTATCCAAATCGTTGGATTGGCCGCGGTGGGTCCCAAGAATGGCCACCAAGGTCCCCAGACCCCGACAGTTTAGATTTCTTTTTGTGGGGCTATCTTAAGACACTAATGTACACAAGTCCAATTAACACTGTAGAGGAATTGAGAGAAAGAATAGTTGCAGCTTGTGATAGAATAAAAAACACTCCAGGGATATTTCAACGAGTGCGGAATTCCATGAGAAGGATGGCGGAGGCATGCATGCTAAGTGAAGGGGTCCATTTTCAACAATTTTTTAATCATTTCGTTGTTTTTATGTTATGTTTATGTTGTCAGTTGTTGTTGTTCATTACCCCTAATGTGTTTAATTTTTCCAATTAAATTAATAATAATAATAAAGTTAGACATTAAAACGGTTTTTATTTTTTTACTCAAAAATGGCGCATCGAAGGAAAGCAACTCAATAGAGATCATTTAATTTAAATTGATCGAGGAATTAAAAAATAATCTTTATTTGGTAAAAACCATTGGCGTACCATTTTTTTTAAATCGAAGTCAATACCCGTACGTACGCCACTGTTAAAGCTAAAAATTATTTTTGCATTGAAAAATATGCAACTTTATTTACTTTCACTACGTACTAAATATCAATGAAATATCTGACGCGGTTCTGAAAATGTTAATTAATTTCCATTTTTTTTCCTAAAACTTCAATACGCAGAGTTTGTAACATTTTTGGACCATAGTTTATAAAACAAACTAACATTAATTTTTAATTATTCGCATATCATTAAGGAATACCCTGTGTATGTATCTATGCAGAGTCATGCGAGGTGTTCCAATTATCCATTATCTCGGTCTTTATCTAAAATATTTAAAAAACAAAATATTTAATATCGTATCAGGCAATTCAGAGTAAATACGTAGTGCTACAAAATGCTAAAAAAATACCTACTTTTTTCTAGCTTATATCTTGTACTATAACAGTGGGAGATAGGAATCAACTTTTGTCTATTTTGGTGTTGGTATATTAAAATCTTATATGCGAAAAGGTACATCGATACTTAAATATAGTAAAACTTCGAGGTTATGGACTGATAGCATCACTGCGTGGAAAGTACAATGAAATGAAAAAATATTCCTCGTAATTTCCACATGATACTCATCTGTGTAAAAATGTGTAGAATATGCGAAAATCTGCTGGAACGTGGGCGCTTTGTGCATACATGTAGGTCCGTCTGGGCAGACTTAATTAAAAATAGTGATTAATACCGGCCGGTTGTATGATTAATTACACAACAGATGCTTTTTAAAAGCGGCCACCCGGTCCACGGGTCCACGGACCGCGAAAAGTCCATTCGGGTAAATTCGGTCGGGTTTTTGATGGTTTATTTAGAGTCTACTGAGCATGAATAGAGGATCTTGCTTAGGCTAGGGGTATGAAAATCTGCATAGGGGTACTCGGAGCTAATACCTGAACTAATCAAGGGGCAACTCAAGCAGCTGTCCTAAGTCAGCATTCTTGAGAAGACCCCATAACACGGCTCTAGGGATCCGAGAGCACAAGAAAATTATTTTCAGGATGATAATGATTTTACTTGGCTTTGTTGATAGATAAAAATTGTCGCTAAGGTCTAAACCAGGAGTTACCAACCAGGGGGGCACTCCTTCCAAAAGGGGCATAGAGGGATGTCAAGAGGGGCGTAAAGCGTTTGCATTTTAGAAAGAAAAAACAAAATTAATAAACAAACAACATTAACAAATAACATTACAATGTAATGTTAATTTACACGCATAATATTTGAAATAAAATATCATACTCACTTATTGTATTTAAAACAACTGTTATTACTCCTTATAAAAGCGGTGACAGAATGGAAACATCAAATTATAGACCCATATCAGTACTATCGAATATAGCCAAAATTTTCGAAAAATTACTACATAAAAGGATATTACAATTTTTGGACAAAAACAAAATTATATGCTCTGACCAATATGGATTTAGAAAAGGAAAATCTACTACAGATGCAATTTTGGCTGCAATGGATGAAATTAACTCTAATGTCAACAAGAAGATACCTACTATTGGTATCTTTGTTGATCTAAAAAATGCCTTTGATACGGTTAACCATGTCAAGCTTCTGAAAGTTATGGAAAGATTGGGATTTAGGGGAGCGTCACAAATCCTTTTAAAAAATTACCTTTCAAGGAACAGTACTAGGCCCACTATTATTTAGTCTCTACTTAAATGACTTATTCAAAATTAACAGTTCTGGAAAGATTATATGTTTTGCAGATGACACCCTCGTATTATATAAAGCTGATGACTGGAGCAGACTGAAGCAAATAGCTGAAAAGGATTTTATAAGGATAATTGACTGGTTTGATACTAAAATTTTAACAATTAAGTTCAAAAAAAACAAAATTTATTGCATTTACATCCTATTCAATATTTTTACCTACCTTTGAACAAATTTCCGTTAATTATCATGGCCAAAAGACCAAAATCGATAGAGTTAACACTTTGAAATATCTTGGAATATATATGGACTCACATCTAAGGTGGGATAACCATATTAAATATGTTATCAAAAAATTAGAAATGTTGCCTATAAACTCAAAATGCTTGCTAACATTCTTACAGAAAGTTATCTGCGAATCCTATACCATGCCTTAGTTGAAACCCATATAATATACGGCATTACAGCCTGGGGTGCCGCCTGCAAGACATATATTTGTGACCTGAATATAGCTCAAAAACTGTTGAAAGCCATTTTCCATAAGCCAATATTATATCCGACGAACAACTTATATCAGGAAACAGGGATACTTGATACAAGACAACTTTATTTCTTACATGCCACCACCTTATACCATAAGTATTGTAATAAAAAGAAAAAATCCTATAAACACGAGCATAACACACGATTTCGAATAGGCTCATCTAATATCCAAAGACCACACAAAATATTATGCAAAAAATCATTTAAATTCTTAGCAGCTAAATTATATAATGTGTACCAAACGAAATAAAAATACTTAATTTTGGAAAAAAATTAGACGAAAATTGAAAGACTGGGTTAGTACTGTGCAGCGAATGACTATACATAATTATATAGAAAACTAAAACTACAAAATTCCAATTACATTAATACTTTTTAGATTTAACAATAATTGTTATACACATATATGATTGATTGTTAGTTATTAAGACATAAACCACACACAGGCGATGCCTTCTGTGGTTTTTTCATATTTATTTGCCCATTTTTTGTATTTTGGCGAATAAATATTATTATTATTATTATTATGTCAAAAGCTGTTTCAAAACCCGGCGTCGTCAATCGCAGTTTATACAAGTTTCGACAATCAACATCAAATCCACGTGCACATTTGTACCTTTGTACCTATATAGTGTGCGCTTTTTTGTATTTATTGAAAAAATAAAGGGGGCATGAAAATATAATTTATCGTCCGGGCAGCCTCAACAAAAAAAAGGTTGGAAAACCCTGGTATAAACAGAAATAGCGTTAGGATTTCCATCTGATCGTATGGAGAATGTTTGAGTTACTTATAGGTAAGAAGTCGTAATCGTGCAGCCTTTGAACGGTTGTGCTAAAGCGTAGAAAATTCGGCAGTTTGTTCGTAAGTCCCGGCAGCGTTGTCAGGTCACGTCAAATCCCCGTTCCAAATTATCGGTGCGGAGTCACAAAGCTTTTGTGGAATCATCATAACGAGTCGACTTCCGAAACGACAGAAAAAATTAATTGTCGGCCCACGGGTGCCGAGCTCACGAAATCTAAAGGATTTCTAGCTAAAAACTCTTCGTTGTGGGGAGAGAGAGAGAAGAGATCTATGACCTACATCGCTTACAATTAAAATTTGCATGTTAGACACAGGCGTCTCTACAGATGCTAAAAGTGGAATGATGTATCTTTACTGATTTTTCAACGCTTTGCTCTTCTGAACTGTAGTTTAGATGACGCCACATTTTATGCTCATCCGACGGTATCCGCTGGACTTCTGGAACACTCAACAAGACCCTGATCCTCAACACACTTGCATAGGAAATTGAATAATATTTCGCCCTCTTCTCAGATGTCTATTCAATCGAGAGTGTCCTGTGACAATCTCAACCAGAAGACTGGAAGAATACATATTTTTTCAATAGCCACACAGTTTGGTCCTTATTTGGGTATTCTATGAAGTCTTGTGCCTGCCTATTTCGACTGGTCACTCTGACCGATCTCACCGAAAAAGCTGGCTATTTGTTTAGGTACTTTTCTCCATATAACCTCCTCACTCTGTACAAGTCCCATATAAGACCGACACTCGAGTACTGTTCACATGTTTGAGGAACTGCCACCCCCACTAAATTATCCATGCTCCATGTTGTTCAAAGATGGGCTCTCCATCTGATCGATGATTTCTCTTTAACGGACAGTCTCAGGACCCTTCCAGGTTCTGTTTGTTCCGTTGTTATTCATTATATAAACAGCAGATATCTTGAAATCCGTACAGTATTCAAAATCCGTACAGTATTCACAAATTCAATTTTATGCTGATGACACGCAGCTTCTGTTTCATTTTGGACCATCTCTTGTAGAACAGGCAAATGATTTAATCAACACTGGCTTACGAACACTATCTTACAATTGTAAAGAATACAATTTGAGACTAAATCCTGATAAAACGAAACTTGTACTTTTCTGTTCTGATCACAAGCGAGAAAACTTGACGGTTAGACCACCTCTTCTTGGATGAACAACAACTTTATTTTTCAACTAGCTGTAAGATACTTGGTTTGATCATAGATGACAAGTTACGTTACCAACAATACATTAAAACAATATCTCAGAGGTGTTATTTGAAACTGAGAGTACTGAATGCCAATAAGTACATTATTAACTTGAAGACCAGGAAAAAGCTGGCTGAAAGTTTAGTGCTACCAATTATCAGTTATGGTTTGATAGTTTTTTATCCATGCCTCGACTATTCGACTCAAATGCACCTGCAGAGATTGCAGAATAGCTGTTGCCGTTGTGTCTGTATTTTACGTAAATTTGACCACATATCTAATAGTTTCAGGACTTTACAATGGCTTAATATCAATTCTCTGTTCAAATATTTTTACCTAACAACACTGAATCGTGTATTATATTTTAAGAATCCTGTATATTTAGTAGATAAGCTTGTCCCTAGGACAAGTATACATAATGTCAATATAAGACATCAAAACCATTTTACAATGCCTATGTTTGTAACATCACTCTTTGGCGTATAATGCAGTGTCTCTCTTCAACATCTATAGCAGGAATATCGATATATCAAATACTAATAACATCCGTTTCAAACTGCATTTCAGACATCTTCTAGGAATTTAGCATAGGATCAATGAATAAATGCCTTGTGATCAATCACCATTATTTTTAGTTAAATTTATTACTATTATTATAAACGACAGGAGGGCAGAAACGGGGATTCGGGATTTGATTTGGGGAATCGGCTGATATGGTGTGATTGATTAGGTCATAGATGATTACATAGCTTTTGAAATATTGAGTTTTAAAGGGGGGTCATTTTGGGGTGTCTGTGAACGATATATCTCCAGGTTTATTTTCATGTAAAATCAATTTTTCCGCGCTACGCCTCACTTTGGGAAAGTTTTTGTAGAAGGGGGGTTAAACTTTTACAGTATATAGAAAGCCATTAAAACAATCGAACTACGTGAAAACCACGTCGATTTATGTTTATTTAGACCCAAATTATGTTGGTAGAAGAGGTAATGACAAATCTTCGGCTTTGCTACCATTTTCCGATCGATTATAACGTCAGCCGAATTCTTCGATTGTGCTGTAAAACACTATAGCATCATCAGATTGAGTTTTACGTTTATTGAGATACCTTCGTCGATGTCTTGTAGCGTATCCCTAAAAATATCTTCTGGGTACAGATTCCATGAGTCACTGTGTCTATTCTAGTACAGAGCAAAAATGGCTTCAAATTTCTCTATGCTGAAAAATAATGCGTATTGGAGCAATAAATTGCGTTTAAAGTGCCTCTCCCGCTTTTCTTTTACTGTTACGGTCCTTGTAAGGCGATTCAGCAAATAAAATATCTTTATTCCTAACGAAATTTATGGTTGTAATGTCTGTAGTGTAAGGCAAGAAACGTAAAGATTTTTATAACGCATTGTCTCCCACACGTTTCTGTTGAGGTGCCACTTTATATTCAACCGTAAATAAAATTTACCTGCCTATAAAAAACCATGCGCATGCATTGTTTTGTGCAGTGTTCATGAACATCTTCAAAATATTCCGTGAAAATTGGGAGATTCGGACAGTGGGATGCGGTTCGGTTCCGTTATTTTTTGAGTTGTGACTGATATTAAAGCTCATATATTCCTTGTTTCACACCTACACAGGACTTTCACGTTGAAATGATCGCTCTTGGTCTCGACTCCACATGTAGTAAAAGATTGTGTCGCTTTTGCATAAGATGCAGCCAATTTTTAAGAAAAAGGTACTTAAAACCCCCCAGTACCCCCATATGTAAAACAAGCATCCATAGTTTTTGCTTAACTCATTGATAAATTTTGTTCAAAAAGAATATGTTGAAATAAAAATTTCACGTTCTTCTAACTTTTCGGTTTAAGAACCAAGCTTGATATGAGGAAAAAGCATCTGCCAAAGATAGTTATTTCCTGATCCAAGTCGCGATGGTACCAGCAGGTACGGCATTCTCACGGCTATAGTACAGAACCCCAATAGCCTAGTGTAGTCTAGGTTTTCCAAAAAGTTGCTTCCATTTATGATCTAGCACTTCACACTCTCCGCGGATATAGAAGGACGATTACATTACCCACACAAGTTGATAGTTTGTTGATGAACAGATATTCTAACAGGCAATTGTGTCGTGTTAGACATCCTGTAGTTGTCGTACGAGGTCTGTAAATAAGGAGATGAGACTGATTATTTAATTTTGTTATTCAAATATAATTACAATTTTATATTGTCACAATCATAATGACTTCCCAAGCCGCATACCGCTGGACACGCTCCTTCCACTCCTCATAGCAATGCTGCTACTCCGATACTGGAATAGCCTTCAGCTGCTCAGTTACAACCGTTTGAATGTTCTCGACTGTCCCACCTTGAGGTGATTTTTAAACTTCGGTAAGAGAAAGAAGTCACAAGGACTCAAGTCGTGTGAATGAGACGGCAGAGGAGTCACAGGAATGCTTTTGCTGACCAAAAACACATTTATTGACATTGCTGGGTGACAAGGAGCACTTTCGTGATGCAACACCCAGTTATTTTTGATCTGATGAACGGTGGAATGAGTTAAATTTAACTCTTCTCCGATCATTCTGTCAACCGACGATCTGAACCCACAAAATCCCGGATTCTGTCAATATTTTTATCGGTTCTTGGAGGTGAAGGCCTTTCGTTTCATGGTTCGTTATCAATCGCCTTCTTAAAATGCCTTAAACCACCGAAAAATCTGGGCTCTTGATAAAACCTGATAGCACACCGAAATTGATGTAATTCGTTTTTAGAACCCAATAAGAAAAACAAAGAAAAATCGCTTTGGATAATCAAATGACTCGAGCGAGTTCAAACTTGTACGGATCACATGTCTCCCCTCCAAGCCCGGTGGCCCCAGTGTTGCCAGATCGATTGCCGTGTTGCCAGTCTCATCACTCAATTTACATACCTCGCATACTGAGTTGATTCATGCTCATTGTGAGCATTTCCGCTTTCAGACATGGTCAAGCTGTTCGTGGACTCACTATTCTCATGTTTGCTCATTATTTTTTCCACTACTCACCTTTATTCAATTTGGACACTTTATGACGTGTCACTGACGTGCCATAATGCAATGAAAATTGCCTAAACACTTATATAATGAAAAATCCAAGGACACCTACTTAATCACTTCCAACAGAAGGAGATGATATCCCACACGTGGCGATATCGCTTACCAAAAGGATCGGGTTACCTACAAAAAACGTTTAAAAAATGCATGATATTTCAATTTGGCATTAGTTACATTGTTGCCTAATGCCTCACATAAGTGTAATTTGATTCCGCTGAGGATAAATAATGCTATATGTGTGGCAGACTTAAGGCGGTGAAATACTTGGAAATTGAATGCGGCAATTTCTTATCGGCTTTGATAACTTAAACTTCATTTTATTGTCGATTTCATAGCTTCTGAGGCACATATCGAAGTACGGCGACTGTTAAATAAGCACCATATAATTTCGATCTCTCAGACCACTCGAATGTCTCACAGTGCTTTGCTGATAAACAGTTGATCAATGCACTGACTCCGTATCATCCCGTATATCGGATGTTCCAAATTCGACTCTCACCAATGGCATCTCGGAAACGGTAACAAATACGAAGTGGCTTAAACGGGAACAAAGTTGCGTATTTATTTAATCAACAAAATGCCGCTCAGAAAGATTTGAAATTCGAAGTACTTTCGGATATTTTAACAAGATAGTTTTGATAATCTTGTCCTCCAACATCAACTTTATTTTTTCTTAAGGACGCCATTTTCAGATTTCATTTGCTTCATATATCAGAAGTCCTCAAATTGAACATAGTAACAAAGTTTGGATGACGGAGGAGAGAAGTAAATCGAGCTGTAAACATTGTACAGAGAAGTGTCAGGTTTTGCCTATAAAGTAACATTTTAATCATCTCCTATGATTTACGTCTGCTTATTTATGGTTATTATTATTACCATGAATGAAATTTTCACTTTGTTATTCAGGTTTGACCATAACTTTTTATTTTCTTATAATTTTCATCCAACATCAAATTCATAGCCAACTAAGGAATTACTTCGCTGAATTTAAGACTGAAAAGCGACCATAAAAAAACAAAGTTGGTGATGGAAGTCAAAAGAAGAAATGTCATATTGAAAATTTGTCTACGCCACCTAGTAGAAGAGAATAAATAACATTGACAACATGCAATTTATTTTGAGACCCCATCTCAAATAAGGTCAGGAAAAAATAAAGATGATTTTGGGATAAATCTGGTATGCCAAAGAAATGACTATATATACTAAGTGACATATAAATCCGAACACCCAGTTTAAATGGTTTTATTTTAATAAAAGTTGGTGAATGTATTTATCTTACTGTAAATAATAAGTGAAAAAATTTTCAGCCACATCAGTTGGACATTCCGGTTTTTATACTGCTTTTTTTTAATTCACTAACGCTATAAAAATGAATATTTCAGCCGCAGTAAAGAATCAACGTTGGCGAATTTTGGTTCTTGACATCCTTTACGATCGGTTACGATGCCTAGAGTACGAAGACCTGTACGATTTCGTCAACTTAGTGAGTTTGATAGGGGCCGTATAGTGGAACTTCGGGAAGCTGGACTTTCTTTTCGGGCAATTGCAGTTCGAGTGCAAAGAAGTGTAGACACAGGTGTTGTCAGGCATGGCTTCGAGAAGGCCGTACGCAAAGAGCAAGGGGCACTGGACGCCGCCGTAGAACAACAGACCGTGAAGATCGCCGCCTAAGATTATTGGCCTTAAGGGATTGTTTCTCCACTACCAGGTCCATTGCAAATGAATGGTTTGCAGAACACGGAAGACCTATTGGCATGCGAAGTGTTTACCGACGAATGAGAAGTTTTGGTTTGTTTTCATACCGGCCACACTGGGTCCTCCCTTTAACTCGAGAACACCGACGTAATCGCCTTGAGTGGTGCAGACAACGGTCACTCTGGGATCAGGAATGGAACAGTATTGTCTTTAGTGACGAGTCTCGATTTTGTTTAGGCATGTACGATGGTCGTGCCAGGGTTAGAAGGCGACGTGGTGAAAGGAGGAATCCACAGTTTTTTGTTGAAAGACATGTTCATCACATTGTTGGAGTTATGGTTTGGGGTGCTATAGCTTATGGTTCCAGGTCACCTTTAATCTTCATCAGAGGTAACATGAACGCGCAGCGTTATATCTATATATATCTTCTTTCAATATAATGATGTCACATTGCTACCATGACCACCAAGATCTCCCGACTTATCCCCAATTGAGCACGTGTGGGATATGAAGGGTAGGAGATTGCTCAATTTGCAACGTCCTCCTCAGACTCTAGAAGCACTTCGAGAGGAGTTGGTGGTTGCCTGGAATGAGATACCACAGGAGGACATTGACCACCTGATCAGAAGCATGCCTAGGCGCGTTGGAGAATGCGTAGCACATCAGGGTGCATCCACACATTATTAAAGGTCAAAGGGCTTTAAAGCAGTGCAATCATTTTGAAATTTTTATCATTTACTTATTATGCTTCATTAAGTACTTATACAAAATTTTATTAAAATAAAACCATTTAAACTGGGTGTTCGGATTTATATGTCACTTAGTATACAGGGTTATCCAAATTAAGTGTCCACCATTAGTAACTTTGTTATTAGTGAAAATACAAAGTTGTTTGAATTAGCAAACTAGTAGCATTTTTAACGCTGGTAAAAATGAGAAATAAAAAAAAAACAATTGAGAGTCGTTATTTTGATTTTTTTCAGTAAAATAACATTTTTTTTAAATGGAAACCTCTGTATATTATATTTTTTTCTGTTAAAGCATCAAATTTTAAACAAAAAAGTTCATAATGACTTTTCCGCTAAAGTCAAAAATAAAGTCAAAATAACGATAAATATTTTTAATTATTTGCAGTATTATAATATTAAGACTGCTATGAAAACAACATGGCGTTCGCGATTTGACAGCATTAAGATAAGCGACAAATTGTTAAACTGGACATACTCGCAACTAGAAGGCTTTGGAAAACAATGATAAAATCAAATAATGTCAAACATTAGTGTAAATACTTGTTTATAAGCTTTATTGTGTCATTAATTTAAAGAAAAATGCTCTCCCATGAAGAAAAGTGTGATATGTTAGAATGCTATTTAGTGTGCAGAAAATCCTCCTTGAGAGCAAGAGAATACTACAGTGAAATATCCCGCTCGCATTCAAGCGTATGAACGATATTTTCTGAGAAAATGTTTTTGCTAAAACAAGGGCAAAAAAAGAATTCATAATAAGCGAGGCCACGGAAATTGCAGTTATTGGATATTTTGAAGCTTATCGTGAGAATTCAATAGCAGATATTCTCAAGGACTCTAATTTCAGTTATGGTACTGTTCAAAGGATTTTAAAAAAATACAAATTTATTCCGTATAAGTACCGACCAGTTCAAACGCTTTTGGCAGGGGATCCAGAGAGAAGACTTGTTTTTTGCCATTGGTATCTTAGCTTCTGTCGCCAAAATGTAAATAACTTTCGTTACCTTTTATGGACAGATGAATCAAATTTTTCAAATTCTGGAATGTTTAATAGAAAAAACCACCATTATTGGTCAAGAGAAAATCTTTTGTTAGTACATCCAAGAGGCCCACAAGTCCGTTTCAGTTTCAACGTTTGGTGCGGTATAATTGGTTCAAAAATTGTTGGCCCGCTCTTTTATGAGGGAACCCTAACTGGTGAAAGATATGTGGAATTTATGTCAGAAATTCTGACTAATTTCTTAGACGAATTGGATCTTATAAGTAGACATCATCTGCATTTTCAGCAAGATGGCGCACCTGCCCACAACTCCAGAGGTACTTATCATTTTCTAAGTACTACTTTTAATGATCAGTGGATAGGAACAAATGGCCCAATACAGTGGCCTCCCAGATCACCAGATCTAAACCCACTTGATTACTTCTTGTGGGGTTACTTAAAGAACCAAATTTACAAGCGAAGGTACGATAACCTTGACGCGTTAAAGACTGCAGTTAGGGAAAAGATAACCCAGATAGATGGTAGGACCATACTTAACCCTTAATTACTCGCATGGGGTCAAAGCAGTTTCGCATTCAAAAACGAAGGATTTCCCGCGGACCGAATTTCCCCGCGCCCCCGCTAGCTTGAGACCGCGCGTCTTCCGTTTGTGTTTTAGTAGCGACGATGTCACAGGAGTCTAAGGACACGTCGTTGCGCTTTTGAGCAGTGACCCCGTGCGACTAATTACGTTACTTTTTTGAAAAAGGTAAGTTGCTTATTTTATGTATTTTTTTGTGTTTTATTGATCCGATTTGTATTATTGAATGTCCAGTTTATAAATTTATTTAATAAATATGTTTTGTGTAGTTTTATAAAATGAAAGTACCGAAAAATTACGTTTTTCTATGAGTTTTGTATCTGTTTCCAGAATTCGTCATGGATAGAAGAGAACAAATTGAGAACTGGTTGGTTGAGGCTTCTGATGAAGAACAAGTTGGAGGGTCAAATTCTGAGTCGGAGTTAGAAGAGATAACACAAAGCGATATAATAGTGCTAGTGAAATCGACGAATTGTTCGCACACTCCAGTGAGTCTTCAGACAACGAGGACGACGGCTGTGCAGGGCAGTATGATAAATTCTATTTTACCAGACATAATGGCAGAAACGGTCCTAAACAAAAATGGTCAAAGTCTCCACCAACAAGCTCCACAAGAACACGAAGACATAATATAACTTTACACTTACCCGGTGTCAAGTCGTCAGCGAAATCCGCAAAGACTGCTTTGGAATGTTTTAGTTTGTTTTATTCTGATGACATTATCAATTTGCTGGTAAAATGTACAAATCAGTACATCGATGTCGTCAGAGGCAAGTTTCAAAGGGAACGTGACGCAAAAGATACAGACGTTGAAGAAATAAAAGCATTGCTGGGTTTGTTGATCATGTCTGGAGTGTTGAGAGCTTCACATCTCAATTTCATAGATCTCTGGGCCACCGACGGAACCGGTGTAGAGATATTTCGTTGGAACACTGAAGAAAAACAAACCCGATATACCTGAGGAGATTTTACCAGACAGAAGTCAATTCAGCTGTCTGTTCGGATTTCAAAAGACTCTAACCATGGTTTCAAATGTGCCAAAACCAAATCAAGCTGTTGTGTTGTTATCCTCCATGCATCATGGAGCTCACATCGGCCCAGGTTCAGGTGATCAGCAGAAGCCTGGAATAACTATGTATTACAACAGGACTAAAGAAGGAGTGGACACCAATGATCATTTGTGTGGTACATACAGCGCAGGAAGGCGTACCAAACGATCGCCGTTAGCTATTTTCTTCCATCTTATAAACGTTGCATGCATAAATGCTCTCGTTGTACATCGGGCAAATACCACTAAATCACGTACTCACATGAGGCGTAATTTTTTGCGGCAATTGTCCGTTGAACTTGTCCATAATCACCAGAAACGTCGGCTTGAAGTCCATTCAACTCCTAAAGTAATAAAGAAACGACTTATAGAAGTTCATGACTTGGACAACCGCACCCCACCAACCACTGCAAAACGTGGGCGTTGCAACAACTGCCCGCGGAAAAGTGATCGAAAAGTATTGACTAAATGCAAAAAGTGCATAAAATTTGTGTGCAATGATCACTCAGACATATACTGTCAACAGTGCAAGAAAAGTGATTCGGATAGTTCCTAACATAATCATAAAAATTTGCCTTGATCTCTTGATATAAGTACAAATTGTTAATTTTCAACTATTATTTTATATAAGTTCAATTTTTTTCATTAGATAGTAATTCATGTTATTTCTCTTAAATATCATAATATAAATAAAGCACTTTAATAATAAAATAGTTTGATTTCATTTTATATTTAATATATATTAAAAAAAAATCCTACAACTTGGGGTCACCTGTGACCCCATGCGAGCAGTTATGTAATGTTCTTCATGCGAGTAATTAAGGGTTAAGACAGTTCGAGCAGTTGAAAAACGTGCCCAAAAATGTATTGAAGAACAAGGTGGTGTTTTCGAGCATCTTCTTTAAAAAAAATTGTTATTGTATTTTGTAAGATTATAAGTTGATGTTGAAAATAAAGTTTGTCGATACAATTTAATTGTTTCAGATTGGAGGCCATAACTTCAACAATTTGTAACCTAGGAGAAAAGTTATTGTAAGCTTTTTTGTTTAAAATTTGATGCTTTAACAGAAAAAATATAATATACAGGGGTTTCCATTTAAAAAAATGTTATTTTACTGAAAAAAATCAAAATAACGACTCTCAATTGTTTTTTTTTATTTCTCATTTTTACCAGCGTTAAAAATGCTACTAGTTTGCTAATTCAAACAACTTTGTATTTTCACTAATAACAAAGTTACTAATGGTGGACACTTAATTTGGATAACCCTGTATATGAAAATTTCCAAGACCTCATTTTTTTAAATAATTATATCTATTATACATTTTTGAAAACAAAAATCAGACATGGCGTCCATAAGAAAAATTAAAGTTGATGCTGGAGGACAAGGGAAGAAACGTCATATTGAAATTCTAGTTGTGCAACTCAGTAGATGAGACAAGTTGGCAATGTTAATGTGCAAGTTATTTTGAACTACAAATAAAGCCAGGAAAAAATTAAAACAATTTTTGGAAAATTCTGTTTTTTCCATCTCTTACTTCGAAACTTTCTAAGCGGTATTTTGTTAATTACCTAAATACGCAACATTGCCCTTAATTAAGCTGTTTCGTATCTCTTAACATTTTCCTAGATCCAAATGGTGAGGGTCGAATTTGAAACACCCTGTATAGTTGCTGCTTATCAATTTTCGAGATTAGATCATAACTTGTAACTGATTCAGCAATGCGTATCCATCAGTTGTACAAAATGACTCCTTTATCGCGATTCACTGCCTAATTTAATATTCAAAGCATCTGGTCGCCTTTTTGTGATCTTCTTTATTTATATTTTTAATTATTCCAATCAGATATGGCCACCACTGTTCCATATGTTGTAATTACCATCTTCAAATGAACAATACTCCATTGTTAACAAAAGCGCGAAATCCTCTACAAACTTTTTTTATCTTAACGCAATTAATTCCGAACAATATAGAAAAAATAAACATTCTGCTGAAACCCTACACTTGTGGGAGATCTTGATCTTAAAAAAACGGAAGTTCAATTAAAACTCTATTTATAACGCCAAAACGAGCCAAGAAAGTGAGATATTCATTTAAAGTTCTCTAACAGAAAAAAGGCTGGTTTAATTCAAGAATATCTGGAATAACAGAAATTCCAAAGCAGCGGTTTTAAGTAGCTTTTGTTGTAATCCTGAAAAAATAACTCATTGTCAGATAAAATGAGTATAAATCAACGTTAAGTAGCTTATCCATGTCAAATGAAATTGTGGTCATATGATAAACCAACATTGTATAAATACATACGAAAATGAAGTAACGTAGCCTGATTTGACACCTGCATTATATATAGCAATCTTGTATTCCACAAAAATAACTCTCATTAAATTATTAAGAAAATATATTATTAACAATAATTGCATTTAAGGGATTTTCTTATACTATTATTTCATCTGGTGTACTCAGGGGTCTTAGGCTATAATAAAACATGGATGTCTACATACATCGAGGCTATATTTATAGTGGACTTTCTTGGCTAATGGGAGCGCCGGGAACTTTACGCACTGATATATATTTGTTTTTACAGAAACTATATGAATTTCGAATAAACAGTAAATATTCATTGTTTTCAAACATTTATGTGTAAGACTGTTTCCAGTACTATGAAAAATATTGTTGTTGTTTATTTGGTAGTCAAAAGGTCAGAACGTCATGAGGAAGGCGTGCTAGCTTGGATGGTTCTCTTACCTTTTGGAGAACTGTATTCTTCGATACTGGTAGAAAAGTCGCGGGAGCATTTCCCAGGGAGCATTCTATTCTATTGCGCTCAATAATTGTGCCGCAGAAAACACCAGGACCAGAGAGAATATTGAACGAACGTGTTTTATATGTATACGTCTTTTTCATACTTCTGGAACTGGAAATAGATCACCTCTGTATCTACTGTTCGGCAAAATTTTGTTTGTTCAAAAGTCTCCGAGATATTCAGGAATCATTTTTTTTAGAAGAAATCCACACTCGTCTAGTTAAATTATTGTCATTTCTACATTTATCGATTGTCTTAGCCAGGTTTGTTTCAAAATATTCAAAATTGACTGCTTCTTAGAAATCAGTGTCGTTTTTTTTTGTTGTAACGAAGTTCTCCATGTGGAATGCTGTCATCAACAAAGCTGGTGATAGGATTGATCGTACATTGATATGTACGAGAAAGAATGCTGGAGCCAAGACCGATCCTTGAGGAACACACGCATTGACATTTTGGGGAGGAAGAGGAGAACCCGTCAATTATACCTTGCAGCCTGGGTGGAAGACAGTCACCCATCTTGAAAGCTTCTTTGGGAGGCGCTTAGAATTGAAGTTAGCATATGAGGGCAGCATGCCACAGCTGATCGAATGTTCTCATGATATCAAAACCAAAGACATGAGCCTCACATTCACATATGATTGGATGAGCTTACTCCACAGTTGCGTGACGTAAGCTAGGAGGCCACGCGTGGACCTCTGGCTCCGGAAACGGCACTGACTGTCTGCCGTTAATCAAGCCGTGACGTTTAGGGTACCCAAGTTTAGGGTACCCAAGAAGCTTCTGATTTGGCAACTAAAACATAAAAACTTGTCTCAAGAATTCCTAAAAAATCGCCCAGTAAGTGGTCTATGCACCGGTGAATATTGCCATTGGATCTGATCGTTTTATTCGTTCATTCAAATCCACTAAACATAATTTCCAGGCTCCGTACCTGTCGAAATGTGATATTAATTAAGAATTGTTTTGTACTAACTCCCTATAACGTTGAAAGAGTTTATTAGATACTTTTTAATTAAGCTACGAATAATTAAAGCCGAAAATAATGCAAAGTCACTTCCATTTGCTCAACCTCATGTGTGCTTTTACTTTCCATATTCTTTTAGGGTTAACGTACACGGTTACACTAAATGCCGGTGATGAAAGTTACTTAGATAGTATCTATGCTGCATGTATTGTTACATGGCTGCACGAAAGTGAAAATATTGATTACAACTGTATGTAATGGAAGGAAAGTATTTAGGCAGAAGCACTTTTGAACGCTATTCCAACCAAATGCTATATCCCACGCCATAAGGTCTATAAAGGATGGAGTCAAGTAGATTGAATCTTCACAAAAAACGCATTCATATAAATACATTTTCCTTCCTACGCATACAGTGGTGTACCAGGGAAAGAGAAAGCTGTACCAGTATTATGTGAAATAAACGTTATGATAGCGTTCTGATATGCATAATTGTTACTTGTGTACTAGCTACTCGCTAGCCCACGCCACGCATATTCTGCTTAAACGCCATCTATGTAGGAATGGCACAACTACCTAGAGTGTAGAACTTACAGCTTATGCCTTAGAAGCTATGAATAGTTTCCGCTAGTGTCATCTCTGAAGAAGATGTTATACAGGTTGTAAACGTTATGATAGTCATTATTTAAATGGGTGATAGAGGAAGCTAAAAGAAGCAAAAAGTTTCATATAACATGGGGGTCAAAACGGCATTTTTTTAGACAAAAGCGACTATAAAGTAAAATAAAATCTGACAACGCCGCAATGCAGACGCAAATTGCACTGGAACGCAGTGTAAGTACAGATGGAGTTTGTTATTTTTGGCTCTTCGGTATTATTTCATTATTTGACAATGTACTCGTAAAATGCAAACAATTAAAAAAAAGGACTTACCACTAACTGCCTCAGCGCTTCACCTGGTGTGTGAAAGTTTATTGAACGTATTAAAAAAATCCACTTATAAATAGGGAACACAGTTTTGATACATACATTGTTTTTCTTTTTAAAACCCACACTGCACTTTTTTGTATTTAAAGAAGGTGTTCAAAATGTCGTCCTCCACTTTCCACACATGCTTCATTACGACGAACCCAGTTTCTTCTTACTCTAGGTCCTCGAAGTTGTCAATTTATTATTTCAGCCGCATTAAATTTTTTTTCGCGAAGTTGTGATTCAGTTGTTATTGGACCAGTCCCATAAACCATCCCTTTAAGTTCTCCCTAACACCAGAAATCCATCGGATTGAGGTCAGGAGATCTTGCTGGCCATTTTCCAGGATCAGGAGCATTTCAACCGACCCAGCGATTTGGATAATGTTCATTCAAATACTGAATGACGCCTCTAAAAATGTGTTCTGGTGCCCCGTCATGAACAAACCACAAATTCTGTCTCCGTTGTAATGGCATGTTGTCTAAGGTCTGGTAGGTTATTGGCTAGAAAGCTAAGGTATCCTTCTTCTGACAACATTGGGGGTAACTCGAAAGGGCCAATTAACTGATCGTCAAGAATACCCGCCTAAATATTTATTTTAAAACGTTGTTGGAAATGACCTTCACGAATGGTATGAGAATTTTCTTGGGACCACGTGTGAGTATTATGGAAATTTAATATCCCGTCTCGCGTAAAAGTACATTCGTCCGTCGCTAGAATGTTTTTAAAAAGAATCCGGATTTTCAATGTTTTTGTGCAAAAACCACTGACATAATGTTAGTCTGCGAGGATAGTCTTCTGGTAACAAGGCCCGCACTCGTTGTACACGGTAGGGATAAAGCAAATTTTCCCGTTGGATTCTACGGACTATGGTATGCGATAGTCCTACGCGGCGGCCTAATTCCCGAGTGCTGATATCTGCATTGATTTCCACGATATTTAAAATTTGTTCCTCCTGCTCTACAGTAACCTGTCTTTCACGAGTGCGAATATTAGTGGGCTGATCACTTCCTGTATCTCGAAGTCTTTGGTACACTTGCACAAATGTCCTTCTGTCTGGGTGTACCCGTTGGCGAAATATGTCGCGATAAATTTGAGCTGCAACTTTGAATTCTCACGAGCTTCACGGAAAACTAACAACATGTCGGCGAATTCTTGATTCGAGAACATTGTAAATCAACACGACGACGTACGCGAACAAAAACAAAACAACATACTAACCACTGTTATCGTTTGCGATCGATTGCCGGTTCGATTAAAGTGATGATGACCGACGCGCGTGTTGTCATGTGTGTTTTAAATATTCAATTCAATGAAACTTACATACTCTCTACAAATTTTGGCTCAACTTAGAAAAACTTAATGCCATTTATTTGTTAATTAAAAACGTTTTAGATTAGATTATAAAAATTAGTAAGATTGTGGTCGATATAAAGCACTTAAAGTTGTAAACTATAAAGCCATTTAGACAAAAATCTATTGACTTTTGGACCAAGGGTCATATGAACTTTTTGACTTATTTTGACCCCCCCCCCCTATTACCCATTTCAATAATGACTACCATAACGTTTACACACTGTATTATATTTTTTGTACAGAAGCAGTGTGTGTCAAAAAGGTATCAATCTTCTTCGAACAATTGCAAAGTCCGGATATCTGTCTATTATTTTATAAGGCTCACGTTTGGTCCATTCTAAATTACGGCTGCTTTTTATACGGCTCAGGGAGTAATACGTTACTCAAGCAACTGTATTTCGTACAGTACAAATCATTTAGTCTTTGCCTGGGTACTAAGTCGTCTACTCCAATATTTCCGTTACATGTGGAAGCGGAAATTCCGCAATTGAATTTGGGGTGTCAACTAAGAGCAAGAAAATTCAAAGTGACATTACAGGCTAAGCATTCTTCTTTGTTAAACAAAATTGGCAAGCTAGCTAAAAATAGTCAACCACTATGTGAAGCCTACAGAGAGTCATGCCATATGTTATCCCCTCTTACAGAGATGCACAAAAGAGTTCCGATGGAACGGGCTGTGCAGTCTTAGTCCCATATCAGGAACTCGAAATGAAGTACAAGCTCCCAAACTCATTTTCTATCTTTGCTGCTGAGGCATTTGCCATCTTACAAAGTCTAGATCTTGCACAAAATCGCAATATGGTTATTGTGTCCGACTTATTATCTGTTCTCAAATCGTTGAAGTCTAGCTTGTCACCTTTATCTAATATAAGCCCAATATTAGGTAGCATTGAACAAAAGCTTCGAGTACTGAGAAGTCAAGGTAGGGAAGTCGTTTTCATCTCGGCCAAGGCACACACTGACAGCAAATATAACGAAGCTGTAGATACTTCGGCAAGAAAGCAGCTACTGCACAACATTTTGCGGTACAATACATTTGTGTTGACGATTGTATCACGAGTATCAAAAAGGATATCCGGAAGACGTGGCGTGATCCTTATAAATAATATATTTCAAATAGCAGAACACAGTACTGTCAAGTGCAAGAAACAATCCCATAAAAGCGATGATTTAAAAGTCTGGAAGACATTTTATCACTAATTACTGTAGATTGAGGTTCGGACATGGATGTTACCCTTCGTTAGCAAGACTAAATACAGGGTGCGGCAGAGAGAACGGCCGTTTTTGGGATGGGTAGTACTCTCCGCCTCCGTCTACGAGAGAGGTGGGAAGGGTGCCGTTTGACTCGTGAGATCCTAGCATTATTTTACCAGTTATCGTTATGGAGCCTTGGACGGTGGAGCACCGCGTTTTCGCCTATGATTGTTGTCTAAAATAATGAGTCAGTCATCGTCGTACAGCGTGAGTTTCGTCGCCACTTCAACATTCATCGGAATAGAGCTGTTCCCTCTCGAAACACCATCCTCCGTTGGGTTGAATCACTTCGCAGACGTGGTGAACTGATCAACAGAAGACCAAGAGGAGCGCCGCGAACAGTTCGAACTCCTGAAAATGTTGAACGCGTTCGACAGGGCTTTCTTCGCAGTCCGACTCGATCTGCCCGGAAACATGCAGCTGCACTTCGTCTTAGTGATCGTTCGGTAAGGTGCATTTTGCATATGGATCTCCACTTTCACCCCTACAAATTGGCCATTGTGCACCAGTTACAGCCCGGAGATTATACACAACGAATGAACTTCGCACGTGAGATGGAAGCACTGATCGATCAAAATGAGAACCTCATTTTGTTTATGAGTGACGAAGCCCACTTTCACCTAAACAGCATGGTTAACCAGCAGAATTGTCGTTATTGGGCTAATGAAAATCCGCAACAGTTACACGAAAGACCGCTGCACAGCCCAAAAGTAACGAGAGACGAGAGAGCGATGTTGGAGAGAGTCTACGCGAACTTCCAAGAACGCCTCCAGCACTGCATCAACGATTTCGGCCACCACATGCCTGATGTGATTTTCCACACTTGACTGTCTCAAATGATATTACCTTGTGAACCATCAATAAATTTGTTTTCAAGTAATAATTAACTATTTTATGATTTTTTTAAACCCGTCCATCCTCTCTGGCGCACCCTGTATAATTGACTTTGATGCTTGCGAAGAGTGTAACATACTTGCAATCATATTATTTGAATGCACCTTAGCGATTTTTACATAGAATGGGGATTGACGACATATACTCACCCTACAATTTTGTATGCATTCTGTCCAGGACCTTCCTATTTTTTTTATAAAAATAGCGTTGATTGATTTTGGAAGAAATTTGGAGATTTTAAACTATCAACTATTGAAAACTTCCCCGAGATTTCATCTTTTTTTCACTGATAACCTCCACATTATTCAACACGTGCCGGCCGACTGACATTCTACAATGCTATTTTTATAAAAAAAACATTTCAAAATGATTTGCCATTTAATAATAAAATAATTCCGCCCTAATCGAACCTCATCAGTTTTTTATTCGTCGACTATGTGTTCCCTTCACTGTTGTTTTAAAAAAAAATTCAGCAACAATCTCGCCGACTTAGTAAGTAAATATTTCTCCCCTAATTGTTATTTCTTGCTATTGTTAATAATTGTTTCCAGCTCCAGACGATGAAGACATAGATCTTCGAATGCTTGAGAGTTTAAGTTATAAGAGTGTACTTTTGCAATACTTTGCCTTCTATCCAAATAAATTAAAGGATATCTTCTCCCAACAGTTAAGGCAATTAACTATGAATACTCTCTCTCTCTCTCTCTATATATATATATATATATATATAACAAAAAGTAGGAAAATAATGGGCAAAATCCGCAAAAAGGAGGAAAGTGGATTCGAGCAGAAAATAGGATAGGTAACCCGAGCGATACGTATTTCTGCTGGTTGGCTTCATCAGGCCCGAAATGAATGCACATATGAAACTACAAAAGTAGATACACATACCCACACATCCGGATACGGGTGTAACCTGAGGAATTTGCCCATTATTTTCCTATTTTTTGTTAGATACCTTGCTCCGCATGATCATTCTCTCTCTCTCTCTATATATATATATATATATGTGAGCAGTAGTCATTGCCAAAGCCAACGACTAGTTGGGTACAAAATACAATTACCTGTTAATTGGGCAATTGGCAAAACTTTTAGGCTTAAGTTGACTCTTTTGACGATAAAATCAAGCTTTCGGCATTCTCTTCGGAGCCATCATCAGGATTCTGAAAACACAATTGTCATGCTAGCAAAGAAAACAGGACAGATTTAAAATGTCAGACAACTTACTCGTCGGTGAGGTTGTAGCCACAAGGTGTTTCAGAAAGAACGTAGAGAAGGTCGAACTTGTGATCAGTATAAAAACAAACGGACGGGGACATTGGGCTTGTTGAAAAACGACAGATACCTTCGTTAAAAGTTAAGAATAAATAAAAATTATATCAATACACCCGAACAAGTTAAAAATGTTACACGTGGGGAGACATTTTGTTGAAACAATCGGAATGCAGTCCCTAACCTTCTACTACCGCTACACGTGGAGAGGGGGAAGGCACGGAAAGGTAAAGCGTCGACAGATGACAAGTGATTGACGCGACGGACCGTGGAAATGTACACCTCCCTGTCTAACTTTGGGTATGAAGTATACGAGGGACGTTCGGTAAATCTCCACCCAAAATTACTAAAATGCTGAAATAACTTGTTAAAAAAGTGTGTGGTTCATATTGTAACGGTTTCACCGTCCGATCGTATTTATTAAATCACTTCTCGATTATCATTTCATTAATCCCATCTCTAGCTTTTTTACTTGGAAAAATTTCCGCTTGGAGCGCGCTTGATGCGAAGTTCCTGATCTGCGATCTTCCTCGCGCTTCCTTTTCACTTGAGCTGCCGATCGAACAAGAGCTAAGAATTTTCTTCTCTGTAGCACAAGGTCATATTGCACCATGTGCTAGAATTTTGTAGAATGTGTGTCCGTATAGGTTAAAATGGTGAGTTTTATAATACTATACAGTTTTATTGCTGGATCTGCCTGTAGTTTATAGGTAATCGATATGTAAGTATGTTTATTTCTTGTACGATTTTAAAATATCCATCGAACGTCATTTTCGACTACTTCGATCATTCGCCATAACTTTAATCAAATCGAGGTGGAAATCGATCCACATCGATTTTACCTCTGTGTGCGTATATATATTCATAGTTCAGTGAAATTATACGTACGTTGATTATGAATATTCGATATTTGTGTTTTTACATCAGAAGCATGTGGAGAAATTTTTGATGACCACCATCTTGTTTTACGCTTTTTTTTGCTATTTCATGATTTTATTTTATGAAAGGCATTTCCAATTTTCGGTTTGATTTTATCAAACTATGTAATGTAATTCTAACCTAGAAAATCGTTGGTTCTCTTTTGAGGCAGACTGAGATTGGAAATGCCTTGGCCATTA
This sequence comes from Acanthoscelides obtectus, assembly GCA_963669975.1. Lineage (NCBI taxonomy): Eukaryota > Metazoa > Arthropoda > Insecta > Coleoptera > Chrysomelidae > Acanthoscelides > Acanthoscelides obtectus. Next base: position 26,237,452 of record CAVLJG010000004.1, read on the forward strand.
GGGCACGTTGCTAATGCACACGGTTCTTTTTCAGATTGGGGCCACCCCCTTTCTCTTTCTCTTTCCCTTTCTCTTTCTCTTTCCCTTTCCCTTTGCCTTTGTCTTTGACTTTGCTTTTGCCTTAGTCTTTGACTTTGCGTTGCTTGGCCTATCACTTCAAACATGCATGTGCCTTGGCAGCGCCATCGCCTTTAAGTTCAACTTCGCCTACAACTGGTTTTGAAGCCACTATATGTGAGGTCACCCCTCATAGCTGGGACCTCCACTTCAAGCACCTGGCCATCCTCGCTTCAGTCGAGTCAAAATGGACCAGCGAAAGATAAGTTGATAGTTTTATAGCAGCGCCAAAGATGTAAAACTTATTTTGTTCTTTAAAACTGTAAAATTGTAATGTAATGAAAATGCTTTTTTTTTATTGAATAAAATCTGTTAAATTTTTGTGTTCTGTTTGTTCTTCTATCCTCTAGCCATGCCATGGTCGACACACAGCTACACGCCTGTAGATGTCTTCATGCCACCGACTGAGCTACCGGAAGCTAATGCTAACCCCCTTTTTGTGATTGTGCAGAAAAGTTGGAATCTTCATTGCATTCCATCTTTTCTGGACTTTTTGCGGAAAGGAAGCGTTACAATATGAGTACAAGGATGTGTGATATTGATACAACCTTGAAAAGATGGGTTATGTAAGTTTATATTAAAAATGTAAGTGAGAAAATGTATTCTAATTTTGTGAAGATGTTGGATCAATTTGGACATGTAGCCGTTCTAGCTTTTCGCAATTCAACAGGTAGGAATAAATGACACTGAGCTGCTTAACATCAGCCTTTTTATTCGCGCAATGGTATGTCATGAAAATGTGGGACATTTCTAATTTATTTATTTTTATTTATTTATTTTTCCTATTCATTGTTCAAAATTCACGACCTCGCCTTACAAAGAAAAATAAAACTTTTAAAATCTTATGTGTTCTCGATGCTCCTGTACGGTATTGAGGGTTGCACATTGAAATGAGAAAGAATATCGAAGCTCCAAGCTATTGAACTATGGATGTACAAAGAATCCTAAAAATACCAAGGACGGATAAGGTCACGAACTAGGAAGTAATAAGAAACATAGCAGATGACCAGATATAGAAGGAAAAAGAGCCCCAGGACAAAGAAAAACATCTTGGTTCGCCAGCCTAAGAGCCTGGTTTGGAAAAAACAGCAACACAACTATGCCGGAAACCAGCCGACAAGATTATGATATCCAGACTGATCGCCAAGATCCGAAGAGAAGAAGTACTTTGAGAAAAAGACTAGAATAATACCACGAAAATTAAAGAGAGGAGTATGTAGGTTTGACCGCTTGAAATTAATGATGTTGCCTGTTTTAGAAAATATTCTAGGCTACAGGTAAGGAATAGTAAACTGCACACCTAGTTTTACATGTTGGATTCATTTCGAACTCAGTTCAATTCCAAAGGTAATCGAGTTTCAAGGTCGATTCCGCTTTTGGTAAAACCGATTCTATATCGTATCGGACTGAAATCCATATAAACGGGCATCGGGAACTAAATCGGCGCCTGCGCAGAACGACTGTAACGCCGACATAACCAGAAATTATGGTCATCTCTCATATATTATGGTGTACGCAACAAATTCACACATGGCTTTTTGAAGAATATTCATTTTCAGACAAAAATTTAAAAAATGTAAGAATCGTAAAGCCGCCTAAAAACCGACACCACAATAATAGGGATAGGTGGTTTTATGTTTGACTGATCAGACCTGACTTATGTTTTGTGCATGACATTTAGCTCGGCGCTTTGCATGTAAACGCAAGGGAATCTAGTATTTGAATTCGAACCGGGTTCGAAATGAGTCACATGTAAACGTAGTAATTGGGCGGGCAGGGCACTTTTATAACCTGCGGCGCCTAGCGCCGAAGGATATTATGTTCGAGATCAATAATGGCCTTCTCAATCGAGGTAGGCTTAGAATTTCTTTCACTACTAACACCAATATTCGATTGAAAGCTGTTTTCATAACTTTATTCAGTGTATTGAAGTATTCGCGAAAAATAATTACATGATTTTGCACATCCGGCGGGGCGTGGCTTAGTATTTTAAGATTCTGAAATGAAAAATGACGTTAAATAAATTGATCCTGTGCGGAAGCGACTGCCGAGTGTAACGTACGACCACCGACGACGACGCTTGTCCATCGGGGGACCACGCCGCACGAATCGGTACCTGACTATGGAGGCGCAGAGAAGTTTTAAGGGCAAATGTACGGGGGTGGAATATTCCTAATATTTGCATAGAATTACTGAAGTTGGAGGCGTACAAATATACCAGCGTCAAAAAATTGAGATATACACACCACGCCCCCGTTCCTTCAACCACTAACACCCAATTTTTAAGACCTGGAAAACTTTTTTCCGAAAATAATCGAAATCGTCTAAAATGTAAAAAACGAATTTGGAACGATTTTTTTTTCGTTTTTAGCCTGTTTCTTCGCAGCCACTAGACATATTTTCATAAATATCAAGGGTTTGCGTCCTTGGCATAGTAATAACATTGCGTAAAAATTTCATCCCACCCAAATTTGCACGGTACTCCTCAAGTTACAGGCGGTTATAAGACTGACAGACAGTCAGACGGACAGACCGACGGAAGTGACATGGTTTTTCGTAATGTATACATGTCATATAACATCCAAAAAACATATTATCTGATGCGATACTTTTCGCTATTACAATACTTCCTTACCAGTAGGCGTGGGAAGTAAAAGAAGAGGCAGGAGACGCTGTCAAAATACTAATGGGTTTAACAATCTACTGTCTAGCCATAAGAGCTTTATCATTCATACAGAATAGTAGGTCTTTCAGGTCTGAATGTCTAGAAACAAAATTATGGAGAAAGAAGGAAGGATATTTTTAATTGATCTAGAAAATGAATTTTGAGGATTTGTTGTGATGAATAATTTGAATTGTTTGAACCTAATGTATGGTTTAACACTAGCCGACCGAAACACCGGTTATGACCTCCTGCATTGAAAATGCGCATATCGCCGCTTTTGCAGATTCAACTTCATGATTCTTTCCTATTAATTATATACAGTTAATTATAATGAGGTTAATATGTTTATTTCCTCCCTAACAACAATTCAAACATTCAATCAGGAAACATAAAGTCCGATCATTTGACCGGCTATAATAGAAATATGTATGAATTGACTGCTGGTATGTTTAGTGTTCATTTTGTCCACTGTGTCAGCCGCGGTGTTGTGAACTTACTTGCTGTGCGATTCCATTTGACTACACCGTCTCTGCGCCTGTTCGATACAATAATATCGATATGTTATCAATTGAGAAAATACTTGCTCGTATCATACAAAAAATGCGAGAATGTTATTCTAACAATGTCGCATATATTAAACTAATAGCCGTTATTTTAAATGGGAAATAATAATTACCGCTCGACTAATTCAGCCCACTTAGAGCGAACTTTTTCGTTCCATTGCTTATACGAATGCGAACCAACCGTTCACCATGGCAAATAAATGCCGTCGTTTATATCTTAAATCGAAAAGAATCGCTTAATAGTGTCTACTGGTTTTCCATAAGGGGTTATTAAACATTGTAATTACACTTTGTTAGTACGTACAGTCAATGTAGCGTGCAGAAAAGCAAGCAGCTACTGTCCCTCGGGGTACGTTTGCAAAAGCTGCAATTATTTGTACCTAGGGCACCGGAAGTTCTGATGACTACCACATATGGTGGTATGTTCCGAAGATTCTCAGGCAACTGTTTGAAATTACAGTTCAGGAGCAAGTGAAGCATATTGGCGACACGTCCTTGATCGCTTTTTCTTGAAAAATCTATTATTCTATTTTGCGAAATTTTCAATCTATCACTTCAGGGCATTGGCGCTGGGAAGGGGGGGCTCTGGGGCCTAATACACTTTTGCCTGATAATACAGTGTGACTGAGTGCCCCCTCATTCAAAGGCTGTAAACGCCAGTGCTTCAGGACATAGCTGAAAATTGTTGGAAATCTTATAGTAAATATAAGCAATGATTTAAGAGCTATTCGTCTCTTTTGATTGGTCATTCTCGGCAAGGATGTCACAAGTTCATTTTCGAGAGAAGATGGAAGATAGCGTTAGCTTTTGCCAAATTTTTGGACACTTCCAATTTTCAGCAACCCCACTTTCTTCTACGTCCCACTGGTAATTGAAAATGAAATACTAGGGGTCAGGTCTAGAAGAAGCGTGTTTTAAATGTCTTATAGATTTAACAAGGCAAGGACATCAAAAAGAGAGCATCTCCAAAATTGACATCCACAAAGTAGAACTGCATACTAAGTAACAATCACTTTTATTCATAATCCATATGCCACCGATTAAAAATTGAAGAGCTGCCAGCTCTTGTCAACTTTCTCAACTCGTCAGGTTTCTGGCTATGTCTCTGGCTCTAAGAGCTTTTTCTTGATTTGCACTTGATACCCTGGACAAACCTTTTAGGAGATTAGTCACACCTTTGCTTTGGACTGGTTCATCCGCCTCCTCATTTGCTCATTTGCTTTATTCTGGATTTTTGAGTGTTAAGGCTACATTCGACTCCACGATTTACTTCCCACGCCTACTGGCGAGAAAGCACTGCAATCGCGAATAATTTGAAAATTGAAATATATTGTTTGTTATAGATTACACGCCATCTGCATCACGAAAAACCGTGTCATGCATTTCCGTCAGTCTGTCTGTCGGTCTGTCGGTTTGGATGAAATTTTCACACAATATTACCACTCTGCTAAGGACGAAAAAGCTTTCCGAAAATCAGTTCAGTGGCGGTGTAACTATGGGGCTAAAAACAAACAAAAAATAGAAATCGCTCAAACTTCTTTTTTTTATGTTTCTGAGGATCCTAATAATTTTCAGAAAAAACATTTGCATTGGGGGTTGAGGGTGCTAGGAAGTGGGGGAAGGTTTATCTCAATGTTTTGGTGTTAGTATACTTATACGCTCCCAACCACGGCAATTCTACTCACCTATGTACACATCGTAGATTTCCCTCTACATTTACCCTTAAAACAGAAATATCTCCTATAGCGTCATCGTCGGTGGTCGTACAACGCAGTCGGCAATAGCTTCCGCACTGCTGTGGACTGTAAGAAACGTTCTCGACATGGGACCCTGCTTCTGCCCTCTGGGTCCACCGGCGGGCATGTCGGACTTGACAAGTGTCCTGGTATTACTGCCGCTATGCCGTGTCTCACAGTGGAACGAATGACCAATCTATGTTTACAAAATTAAAGCATAATAAGACGACTGAATATTTAGCAGAGACGATTTTAAAACACGAAATACGTAAAGATAAACATGCGAAAAATGGACCAGGAATTACGGCCACAATGTGGTCATTGAATTAAGACAATTAATTAGGTACTAGTGATTAGTTTGCGGCTGTGAAAGCAGTGAAGTTGATCATTGCTTGAAACCACCTTCTAGTGTCCAAATGATTCTTCCACGATGGAAGGTAAGTTTAAAAGTAAGCATCTATAGTTATCTCAAATGAGAAATTCAGTTGAATACAGTTTTATGATGTTAGATGTGTGAAAGGGTAATCTTTTAGTATAAATAAAATTACTAAAAATTGTGCGGACTACTACTAGTAATTTTACAAATTTCTCTACGAAATACTGAGTAGTTTTAGATTTCTTATATTTTAATTTTGTCGATATTGCCATTCGTCCCACTGTGCCTCGTGCGCTCAGGTATGGCTCAGAAGCGACATAGCCAGATGATACGGCACTACCGGCAGGGCAAGGAAAGTATGTACGAGTATATGGATTAATTGTATGAATCTGTTTGACTGACTTGATCCTTTTAATTTGTCTGTTATATATGTTCGTAACTATCTTTTTTTCTCAGAGTGCTGAACATAGTTCTTTATGAACTGATGACGGCGTTGCGTGAAAAGTAGAGAGTCAACCTACTTGACACGATTTTTTGAAAATGCATGGAAATACAATCTAGCTGGCAACTTTCTGGATGCCTTTTATCATGATGAATGCCACAGAATGCAGATATTATGCATGGCATTCTCACCAGGGTATACGAAACACAAATAAATGTCAACATGGTGGCGGCACATCTGAGCTGAGCACTATTCTTGTCAGCAATAAAAAAAATAAAACGTGGCTTGCTTTTAGCTAGATATTTCGTGTTCCATTCGCGAGATTTTCGCGCCGCACCAGAGCCATCATCAAAACGGATAGAAACAAAGAAAAATGTCGCCGAGCCCGCCGCGCCACCCAGAATTTCCAAACCCACTCCTATTAATTTTACCTAAGTAATTTTCAGAGCGTGAATTTCACCCACCAAAAAATTTCCCAGTGCCGGGCCACTTTTACCCTTTACTCTATCCCACCGTTGTATAATGATATTACGCCAGAGTTGGTTTCACATTTTTTCAGGGTCTGTACGGTGCTTTTCAAAACCGTTCATCTCGCTACCCATTTTAGCGTAAAAATGGCATTTTTTTAAGGAAGTGAAGGCCGTGAAGTACTCATTTTGAAGCTCCCCATACTTACTTTATAACTCCAGGATATAAAATTACTATCTATCAAAATGGCGAACTGGAAAGCTGTGAAAGTTGAGCGTTTTTGTACCTTGAGTCATTTATACATATCTCAACAATCAATCATCAAAACGTTATAATATAGTATATTATCAATCTTCTACTCTTAGAAAGGTATATCTTTATGTCTCATAAAGTATGGAACATTCCATTTAAAAAAATGTCAAAAATTTGTATTTTTTTAAAATAAATGTCCCGTATTTTACTGCACATTTAAGTGGACTCTTCCCAAAGAAGAAAATGATATGGTTTTTCGTGATGTACATGTCATATATAACATCCAAAAAACATAATTTCTCATTTCCAAACATTTTTGAAAATACAATCAGTAGGCGCGGGAAGTAAAATGGATCGTAACGAATATTCTTAATGACCATAGTAAGGTAATATGAAAACATTTTCGAATGGTTTCTTCTAAACAATAGTTATATACATGAACTCCTAAAAATAACATACTCGGTAATAGAATAAATATATTGGAAAGTTTTGATATTAAAAGAACAGCGATGTATAAAATGATATACACCTAATATGATGCTGTGGTTAGTTGAATTATAACACGTATGTTACATGAATGATTCAATTTTTTGGCAGAAAACTGACGAAGAATATAGTTTGAATGATTGTGGTATTAAATTGTAAATGATGGAAGCATTATATGTGAACACACATTTGAATAACATTGAAGTATACTGCGGTATCTCTATAATTTTGTTTCTGAGGCTTCTGTTATGTATCTGATTGTTAAAAATAATTTTTGTTAGATATCCAGGTTAGAAGTAATTTATGGATAAACACTAAATAATGGTATTTTACAAGATCATTTATTCTAAACCACGTAAGTATATGAGTTGGATTTGCCGCACAGGAAAATATGTTATGTGTAACCGGAACCATTATTTTTTTTATATTGAAGCAGCCGCGCAGGCAGAAGCCTAAATGCCAGGACACCGCGGCTGCCCAAATAAATTGTGATAATCGGATTTTTGAACTGCCTAATATTAGTAGAACTGGAAAAAGCTTCCTCTTGTGGATTGTTCAACAATCTCGACACCCTCGGGACAAAGGAGCGGTCATATTGCCCAGTTCTGGATGTACGAAGTCGACACAGTTAGGATGGGAGGCCAAAATCAGGCATGTCTGTTTGGTAGGCACATCGCGCGACGGCATCAAGAAGGAGAGCTCTGAGGAGCAACGCTTCTTGGTGTAGCGGTAAAAGAGAGCTAGATCGCCGACTGCCCGCCGGTGCGAAAGGGTCCTGACACTTTCTGTTAGAGAAGAGTCATCGGTCAGTCGGACAGCCCTCCTTTGAACAGCATCCCCAAAAGTGTGAGCAATACTCGAGGCTAGGCCTTATCTGGGCATTGTATACAGTGAAAAGGTCAGTCATATGGAAAAAAGAACTTCTTAGCCCTTAGCAAATAGATTAGCTATTTGCAGCCGTTATTGACGAGATATGTCCGAAATGATCGGCTCTTTGGCCAAACTCTGCCATTCATCGAAAGCGGATGAGCGGTAGTACGCTTTTTGTCCGTCAAAGTACAGCACTGTGTTTTGGAAGCATTAAATTGTACAAGAATGTTACGTCCTCAAGCAGTGATAACTTTCAGGTCCCCCAAAGAGAAAGTCTTCGCTAGACTTCTTTTTTCCAGCTCAGCGGCAGAGATCGACTTATCAATCTGAATTCCTGCATGTAGAATGCTGTCATCAGCAAAGCTGTGAATTGGGTTGATCGTACAGGAAAGGAGGTCGTTGATAAATAAAACAGCTGCGTTGACTTTCTGGGATGAAGAGGAGAACCCGTCAAATACGACGGATATCTTGCAGCCAGGAAGAAAGTAGGCCATCCATCTTCAAAGCTTCTCTGGGAGGCCATAGGATGGAAGTTTGCAGAAGAGGGCAGCGTGTCACAGCTGATCGAACGCTTTCTTTATATCAAGAGCAACGACATGAACCTCACCATAAGGCTGGATGAGTTTACTCGACAATTGCGCGACGTAAGCTACGAGGTCCCTGTTGATCGCTGGTCCCGGAAACCATACTGCCTGTCGCTTATATTTGTTACTGGATGAAGCTCTTGAGCTTCAAGACCTACGGAGGGCCAATTTGTACAGTTCTGTGCCTCACACGTCACGCTCACGACAAGCCTACTCTGTTTCTTTTCGACATAGTCCGCAGTTGAAGTTCTTAGACCATTTGTGTTCTGTTAGAAAGTACTAATTTTATACAAAGCTGGCTCTTTTTCTATAAAAGCACGTTTGCAGTCATTTTATGTTAACGTGGTCTCGAGACAAATCTTTTCTCATACCTGCATCCAGTTACTAAGATCCAATATCCCTCGTGCTGTATTCAGAAAGACATGTTTTGCTTAAAACAAGCAAAGGTGCCGCTACGGGCCTGAGAAACAGAAAGAGTGAAAAAAATATCGACGTCGCTGAGAGGCTGAAAACAAAGGCAGGTGGAAATTTGAGAACGAGGAGCGAGGGCGAATAATAATTTCGGGGTAAGGACCTTTCCTAACCTAGCTCGACGCAGCTCAAGAGGGGGTAATGTCTCATTAGTAGGACTAGTTCCTTTTTTTGTCACCTAGATACTTAAAACTCGAGTTATAATCGATGCACAGCCCCGTCTCATGAGCGCACTTAGTTGAGATTTTACCGCGACTGCAGCTTTCGTCCATTCATCCAACCATGTACGGCACCGTTTCATGCTCATTGGCAATCATCAGGATGGTCCAGGTGGAACAACGAAACAGCATAGCAAAAACATGGAGTCAGGTTGGTTGACCCTGCACTTACTCCGTCATCAGTTCATAAAGCATCATGTTCAGCACATTACTTACTTACTTTGAAGTAGGTTTTTATTCCAGAGTGGTAATATCCGATGCAATCCAAGGAGATCTTACATATTCCTATTGTTATACCGAAGCAGCCGCGTAGGCAGAAGCCTAAATGCCAGGCACCCTGTCTGGTATGAGGGGTTTGAAGGAAATTTGTAACAAATTTTTAAATTAACCTGAACTAAATTAGAAGAATCAGATACCTGTAAAAAATATAAGGACTCGGAGTTAAAATATTACATATCTTCACTCAACTTATAAGTAAAGCAATTGAAACAGAAATATTTTACCTCGACGGCATGGCTCACTTAAATTTCAGTAGATATACAACCAAAATCAAAAGTTACAGCAATATAAAATACTATATTATTCTCAGTGTACAGAACAATATACACGGTGGCGCATCGAAAACGAAACAGACGCATTTACTGGCAGCTCAGTTTTTTTTTTAAAACGCTCAGACCCGTCGATTTTGTTTTCGAGGGGGACACAAGTTTGGCAAAAAATTACGTTAGCACGTGTAGCCCCTTAAGCGGGGGTGACACCACCCCCAAAATCTTAAATGGAAAGGGGGGTCGAGTGATACCTTAGTTTAAAGGTCTTTCAGTTCCCTTTATAATGATATAAAATTAATGTTCTTCAGTTCAGTAATGTTTAAGTTTTATTGATTTAAAGCTTAAATAAAACTAATACATCATCATTAGTGGAGATCAATACATTTGGCAGCAAAGTAATTTAAAAATGAAGAATGAACTGACCCGTTAGGCAAGTAAATGTTGAAAATGGCCACCATGACTCTCCATGCAACAATAAAGATTTTGCTCAAAACGTTGCCGCACATTTTGCAATATTTGAGGAGTAATTTGAAGGCACTCATTCACAATTCTTTGTCGCAGGTCTTCTAATGATGTTGGCTGAGTAGCATAGATTTTGCTTTTTAAATGACCCCACATAAAGAAATCCAAAGGTGATAAATCTGGCGATCTTGGGGGCCATTCAATGGCACCTCTTCTACCAATCCATCGATCTGGAAACGTGTTACCCCCGCCCAGGAAGCTGCACGTGTTAACGTGATTTTTTGCCAAATTTGTGTCCCCCTCGAAGACAAAATCGACGGGTCTGAGCGTTCTTCCAAAAAAAAAACTGAGCTGCCAGTAAATGCGTCTGTTTCGTTTTCGATGCGCCACCCTGTATAAATGTTACCAATGAGAAATCTAAAGCATGTCTCTCTTTTTACTGCTGAATAAGTTAATGAATTAATAGGTTCTGACGAATTCAATATTGACCTGAACTGTGGATAATTACATGATAAAAATGTAACCCTAATGTTACATAAAAATGCCTAAACTGGCACAAACAAAATTACTGATAGCTTTATGCTTAATTTTTGACAGGTCTGGCAAAGTAAGAAAAACTCATAATTGCCTCGAACAATGAGGGTTCATAGAAATGGGGGACTGCTCCTCACATACCAAGTCCTACTTAAAGATCGCCTCGGAGTATCAATGCAGATAGTTTTACCCTCTATAGAATTAGAAATCATGTTGAGAAAATGAACACGTGGCTTGGAGAAAATGGCCACTACTATTTGTCATTTGTTTGTCTGGGCGGTCCGTAGGACCTTTGCCCATTAGTCACTGTCTAATGTACGTTAGTCGAATCTGTCAGTCATGGTTGCCCAGAAACCGGATAAAGTCAAGGAAAACGAGAAATGGAAAGAGAAGGAAAAAGGAGAAGAGCAAAGAAAAACAGATGTGCTTAGTTTAAGAGGAAACACCTAGGCTTTTTGACTTGGTACACGGATTAATTTTGAGGTGAACTAAACAAACTTTTTTTGATTCGGTTTTGTTAGCGTCATTTTGAGTTTACTAAAAATTCGCGCTAACCCTTGATTACAGTGCGAGCCGTGGCCTTGAATGTTTACGAACTGTGTAGTCCACTGAATCACGCAACAGAGGGTTGCTGTGCGATTCCGCTTGACTATAACGTCGCTGCGCCTGAAGCTTGACATAATCCCTCAAGTAAGGAATGTCAAGGTCTCTGTGTAGTGTCTCATTTGAGACATACCATGGAGCGTTGCAAATTGTCCGCAAAGTTCTGCATAAGTAGTGGCTGGTCTAATAATCATTTTATATAGTCCAACTTTGTTTATCAAACTCAATTTGGAGAATCTACATAACACACAGGATATAGTTGCCGAAACGCAATTTGGAACTTTGTTTTTATGGATGCTGTATGTTTCGGCCAGGTCATGCCTTTATCAAGGGTGACACCGAGATACTTGGCAGAATGTGTCCATGGTACACGATTTCCATCTGCAGAAACCTCTGCTGGGAGGCCGCGACGTTTTTTGGTACAATAAATAGCCTGCGTTTTCGAATGATTAATTTTTATCAGCCACCGTTCCGCCCACTCTAGTACTTCGTCCACCGCATTCTGCAACCCATCGTGAACCAGATCACCAGTACTCGACTGGGCGACAAGTGCAGTGTCGTCAGCGTAGAGGTAGACTTCACAGTTGCTGGGGCAAGGGACATCATTGATGAAAAGCGAATAAAGGATTGGTTCTAGGACCGACCCCTGAGGAACACCGTCCCGTACTGGCCGTGTTGTTGACAAAACATTGTTAATTTTGATTCGAAACTTCCTTCCTTCAAGAAAGGATTTCAGTAATTTTAGAAGCCAAAAAGGAAAACCCTCTTGGATTAGTTTATAGAGGAGGCCCGCATGCCACACCTTGTCAAAGGCTTTTGAGAAAAAAAATGGTCACTTACCAGCTCGATGGTTCACCAAGTGAGGCTGATTTCTATCAAAATCTCCACAACCCGATAAATCGCAACACTGGGTGTGAAATGAATCACTACCGCGGGTTGTGGGCCGCTGAAGTTCTATACGAGAACACTATATATAGCCTTAAGTCACCTTTAGCTCTCGTATTTACAGTCGACCGAAATTATAAAAAAATGATCTTTAACGAGATGGAGAGTAGATTACGATTTTCTACCATAAAATTATTAGTCCAAGAGAAGTGTTTTTTTTATAAAAATTAAATTCGATATTTATAAGAACTGCTATAAAATTACCACTCTAAATAAGACAAACGTTATAATAATTTAGTTTATCCAGATATAGTTAATTTTTATTTCATTTAGACCATAAAAAGAAACTGAAACAGATTGATTCTACCCAGGAACCTGCGAAACATTCCAAGGTCCGAGGCACTCCAAGAAGATCCAAAGCACTCAAAGGAAATGGAAGAAGAAAAATATATTAAGTAGTAGTAATACCGGAATATTGGAGGGGGAGTTATCCAAGCAGATTTGAAATAATCTGAGGCGATCTGAGGCAAACCCTGGAGATTCAAAGATATACCAAACAAACTGTGTTTCCGCGCATACACAGGTGACACGTTTCTGTCTCCAAGGTTTTTAATTTTACTAGTATTTTTCAGTAGATCTAGAGATATTATCCCAAGAGATTCAATTAGATCTACTGATTTCCACAAAGATCCAAAAAAATCTAAACGAAGCCAGATCATGTGTTTCAAACAAGTACCAGTGGTTAGTTAGTCCCTCGGTATTTTCATACGCCTATGGTTTGCAACACCGCATTCACATCGCGTTCCTTTCCTTCTTGTTTTTAATGCACGCCTTATTTTTCAGCGCTTCACGAAATGGACACTAGGAAAACATAAGTGGCTTTGAAGTTCAGGCAGCGTGGCATATACGGCCTGTCATGTAAAATTCAAGAGCACTTTTTGCCGCCGCAACGCCGCCGCCGGAAGCAAGCGTCATTACAAATAGATCAGGCTAACTAGCCAAAAATGAAGGCTGCTCTAAGAAAAACAAGTATAAACGTATTTTTTAACGGAGTTATTTTTTTGAGGGTGAATTAATAACCCCCATCAAGAAATAAAAAATTGATGAGTGACATTCATTAAACGTTTCATTGGGAAACGTCGCTTGTACACCTGGATTCAAGAAGCCATTAATTATTGGTATAAGTGTCCTACAGGGGATAAAAAATACTTTTATTATGAAACTTAATTTGTTCAATTTACTGTATCGTTTACATCCCTGAATAGCTTTTCCGTACGACCACATCTTAAAAAAGTTGGTATTATTTAGAAATAGACAGAAAAAGCAAAAACTCGTCAAATATTTTTTGATGTTAATCATTACAAAGGCTTAGCTTTCATACATTGGATTCTTTGGCGTATCGACGAAGATTAAAACTTAGTTTTGATAGTCCCCTGAAGATGCCAAAATATCGTAACGCGTGAGTGAAACCACATAACATATGTTTGGAATACTGTTACTGTTTATTGATCAGTAAAAAGAGTTTCAAACATGTGTGTTGTTTCATTCAGTGACGAAACAAACGTGGGGGACTTTATCAGCATAAAAACCACAGGATTATTTTGTTACGTTGGTAAAGCTCTCTTGTCTCACAGCCTTAACTTTTGTCTATTATTAGCATTTATCGTTGTTAACTTTTTTATAGAAAATAATTCACAAAATCTATAAAATCTTGCAAGAACATATTGACTGCTTCAGTAGAATGTTTATACAGGGTGTCCCAGAAATAACACACCAGAGTGACACAAAAGGTAGATTGGCTTCAGATCAATCAGATAAAATCAACATGACAGTTAAAAATTTCCAGTTTTCGAGATATTGCCTTTTTTCAAAAAACTTTTTGCTCCTTTTTCGCGTTTTATAGCTATAAAGAACTTCTAACTTATGATTAGGCTACCATTAATTGTTGGTTGAGACAAAAGATTATTCATTTCTTTGAAAACTAGCACGATATGCTAAAAGAACTAAATTATTACATTTGGTTTCAGTAAGAAAACCTCTACTAAAGTTTGACTAATTACTGTAAAAAGAAAGGTACCAGACTGTAAATCACCAAATGATCTTAAAAACTGACTTTCAAAAATAGTATAACATTTTTCTGGTTCTTTTTACTAAAAACTGAACAACTCCAAGTTTTGTCATTAAGTCGTAATATTTGCGAAATACTACAAATAAACAATAATATTTTTAAAAGAGCATTACACAGGCTACTTTTTAAGATCATTTGCCGATTCACTCTGCTAATTTTTTTTTCACTACTCAAACTTTAGTAAAAGTTTTGACATTGAAACAAAATGTAATAATTTTTTTTGCATACCGTGCTAGCTTTCAATGAAATGAATACTCCGTTGTCTCAACCAACTATTAATAGTTGCAAAAAAATATATAATACCAGGCAGAAGACATTTGTTAAAACAACTTAAAAGTGGCAATATCTCGAAAACCAGAAAACTTTTACTAAGGTCATGTTGATTTTATCTGATTGATCTGAAGCCAATCTCCCTTCCGTGACACTCAGGCGTGTTATTTCTGGGACACCCTGTATGTTATCTCAATTATATCGTGTCTTCATTCTCTTTCAGTCTTTCTTAAACCACTTATATAAATATTACAGTTTTTTTAATTTACTGTTAAGTGCAATTTTTCCATTTTTAATGTTTAACAAACAAATTACCCAGCTAAATTTTTTGTCTCTCAAAACGTGACCCTTTTCATTTACCATCAAAATTATAATTCTGTTGTAAGATCCGTTTATATAATTTCTTTTAGTGAAATTGTGGATATCCTGGTCTAAATGCCGCACTGAAGCGCAAGAAGCCAAAATGTAATCTGCACATAAAAATAAGGCACAAACGTATAGAGTCTACTGCTAAATACATAGGAAACTGTCAGAAATTCGATAGGATAACAGGATTACCTGAAAATTAATAAGGTTTTGTGTCGACGAAGGTATTGAGTGATATGAAAATAAGAAAAAAAATCGACTCAAGAATTGGATATGTTCTACCTTACACTTCATTAGGAATGGTCAATAACCTATAATACCACTCTAACCCCTCGAAAATAATTTTTCGATAACGTCACCATTTAACCTCATCCTCATCCTGGACATTGTCCATATAACGTAAAACCCGAAGAATACTGTTCACATGCCTGGAATACTATCCATACTTAATAGGATTCGAAAGGTTATCCAAATACCGGCCCGCCCTAAGTCTTTTAAGCCAGCGCATTCTAGGCACGCCAGACCGACCCGACAGTCTTCTGCGTCTCATTCTTGAATGTGAGACATGCTAGAATCCCTCCGTTCTACAAACTTCAGGTAGACCAAAAATAAGATCAAAAAGATGCCAACTAGCTGAATCGGATCTGCTTGCTTTCCGTCTCTGCAACCATAACCAACTATATAAAACGTTGTTTCATGTTATTTAGCAATCGTTAGTACGATATAGGTCTAGTTATTAGAGACGGAATACGGAATAACATACATGCGAAAATGAATCTATTGAAAAACTCAGCATTGTAGTATACAAAGTGACGACACTGTCACCTTTCCGTCTCGGTAACCATAACCACCCGTAAGCAATGTTAATTCATGTTTTTTGGCACTTGTCAGTAAGGAATAGGCCTAATCATTAGATACAGATTTCGGGAAGCAAGCAACAGACTACAATTCTACTGAAAAATGGCGTTAAGTACCTTGACTCTGCACTTCCTCTCATCAATTCATGAAGGATTACGTTCGACAGAAGTTTTTTTATGTCGAAGCAGCTGCGCTGGTAGAAGCTTAAATGCGGAAGGGAGGAGCTTGAAGAAACTTCGTCAATCCGATCTTTGATCTGCCTAAAGTTAGTAGAACTGGGAAGACACTCCTCAGGTAGATTGTTAAACAGTCTCGATACCCTAAGGACAAGGGAGCGGTCGTATCGGCCAGGTATGGAATTCGACACGGTTATGCAGAAAAAAGTTGGCTATGAACATGTATAACAACGGAATTAAATTGATCATGTCAGTCAAACAGGCTCATAAACTGGATCACTGTCCCCAAAAATTTGACAACATTGTGATATAGCTTACCACCCCACCCACAGTACTGGCCACCCAGCAACTCCGATACACCGATACACGCATCATTGCTCAGTTATCTCTCAGCATTCGAAGCAGACAGACGTACGGTCGCTGAGGGTATAACGACATCTCTAGGAGTACGCGGATCGAAAATATTTTAACTATGGTTCTGCATATATAAATATGTTTTAAAATATGGTATACTACCAGCTAGGCAATGCGGTTTCAGGAAGTGATACAATACTGCTGCAGCATTGCTATATCTACCTCACAATATTGTCAGGGCTTGGGATAACCATCAAACAACTTCCTTGATTCTTTTCGATTTTACTGAAGCGTTTGACACCATCAATCATTATCTTTTAACAGCCAAATGTAAATTTTATGGTTTCTCTTACTCAAATCAATAGCTGTTTTAAAAAAATCACGAAGTATTGTCATCGATATGAACACTTCTCCTGAGGTTTTAAAATCATCAGGAGTGCCTCAAGGATCGGTTCTTGGAGCATTTCTTTTTATTCTATATATCTACGATCTTGATAATGTTGTTAAACACTGCAATATACAATTTTTTGCGAATGACTTGAAGTTGTACAGTAATTTTAATACTGATAATATGATTGCTGGGGTCCAAATTAATGAAGATTTGAGATCTATCGACGAGTAGCCACTTTTTTGTTTTTGGCCTTTTTCTCAGTCGTCTTGGCATAGGAGCAACCTTGAAAATTTCATCCATATCCGAGCGGTACTTCTCAAGTTATACACTGGTCAAGGATTAGCGGATGGACAGTTTGACAGACAAACGGACCGACGGAAATGAGGGACTTGTCATATAACATCCAAAAAGATATATTCTCAATTTCGAAATTTTTCGTGATTTCGCGCAGGAAGTAAAAATAGTATGTAAAAATGGCTCATTTCCATATTTCATAAATGAGAAATACAACCGTTCCGTGAATGGAAAACAAATTCAATGGGAAAATTGGCAGAAGCAAAGGAAAAAACCTTCATTATATTGGAGAAACAACGGCTTTTCTGCCATCTGGTTCATATGCATAGCGCAGCGTGCTGATTGTCCAAATCTAGCAAAGAGACAGCAAAGAGAGTTAGCTAGATATGTACCTGCTATGCAGAGAAGTACAAAATGCTGTGGACATGAATTCGCCCGAAAAATTTCCATCCAACGGTAACGAAGACAAAGAGATGCTCATAGAGAGAACATGTGAATGTTGTCATGGCCGGCTACTAGTATCTTTTTGAGGGGTTTTTCATCGAGAGAAATACTTTAACTAAGGATCGGTGTTACTGGGTTGGATTATAACTAATTTTTGAGATACGATAGTATTAGATGCTGAGCATCTCATGAATATGTTTATCCATTTAGATATCTTGACGCTAGAAAATGTACGCGCAGATTATTTATGTATAAAATTCGATAGTAACATCGTGAGAGTCTTCCAAAGATTATATTTTTTGTATAAATTCATACGTTATTCTAAGAACTACATCTGTTTTTGATGCTGAGCATTCTACCTATAGTTCACTTCACGGTATTTGGTGCAGCACTACTTTTATACATCCATCTCCCTCACACATACCTATGCAATCTGCCTCTATACGTGGGCGATTATTTGTATAAGCTCAGACATACGTTCTTTAGTTTCCTCTTGCCACTTCGAAAATTTTGTCGCCAACGTATGAGTATTCCTAATCTATGCCTAGCACTGTCAGTGTGACTTCCCACTTGACATGTGCTTATCAGTGTGTACCATTTTGAATTTACCTTTCGTAGCAGTACTTGAAAATACAACAGACAATACCCATAGTCTTTGCCAAAATTATTGGAATATTTTGAGAAAGTGAATGAAAGCAACGGTCCTTTTTAGCCAACTTATGTGCACAAGAGCAACTGCGTTTAACCTTTAACTACTCGCGCTGGTGTATATAGTACACCAAAATGGCGCCGAGGGCTGCCGAGTCCATGCGAATAGCTGTTCGTCCGCGCCGAGCCAGGTATGCCTCGCTCGATGTATCTTCCAGATGTAGCGCCAGTACGGTTCGGATCGCTAGAGGACAACAAGGTTAGATATTTCAAGAAGTTTGAGGTGGTGTACAAAATACACCAAGGCGAGCAGTTATGTAAGTAGATAGTGGAATGTATTTTTTTTAGGTTTTCCATGAAAACTTATTTGTAATGTAGTCTGTATATTTGTATATAATTAAACATCGATTATATGTTTTGAATTAATTGATTTATTCATTCAAGGAATCGAGTTAAGGTGAAAAATCCTCAAAAATTGACCCAAGATGAATTAGCGGCTATAGCCCAAGTTATATGTGATACGGATACCGAGGAAGAAGTTGGAGGAGAAGGAGATTCTGATGGAAGTGAACAAGTAGAGGAAGAAGCACACAATTCGGATTCAGAACAAGAAATAAGCGAACTAGAAGAAGTGGATGAAGTGGATGTTGATCAAAGTATGTCTGATTCTGAAGATATCCTGCTCTCGGTGTTAGCGGCCAATAAACAAGATAAGTATATTGGCAAAGACAAAAAGACTATTTGGTATAAAAATTATCCCATGAGTAAATCCAGCAAGTCCAAAATAAAAAACATTATAAAAATACTACCAGGGCCAAAGCAATGCGCACGTGACATAACCGATGAGACAAGTGCGTTTTCGAAAATTTTTGATGATGAAATGATTGAACATATTATTCACTGTACTAATTTAGAAATTTCAAGAGTTAGGGAAAACTATGATCGAGAACGAGACGCAAAGGACGTTACAAAAACGGAAATGCTGGCTTTTATAGGCTTACTGTTTTTATCTGGATCTAAAAAGCAAAACCACACCCATTTTTTGGAATTATAGACAAAAGACGGTACCGGATCAGAAATATTTCGAGCTTGCATGAGTTATCAAAGGTTTCTTTTTCTGCTGGCAAATATTCGATTTGATGACAAAACAACAAGGCATGAACGCAAGAAAATAGATAAATTGGCCGCAGTGCGGTACGTTTTAGATAAATTTGTAAGTAATTGCAAAAAAAACTACTCTATGGGCGAATTTATGACAATAGACGAAATGTTGATTGCGTTCCGAGGACGATGCAGCTTTGTCCAGTACATACCAAACAAACCTGCGAAATATAGTTTGAAGGCATTTGTGCTCTGTGATGCTAGAACATTTTATGTGAGTAATTTGGAGCTGTACTGTGGAAAACAACCAGATGGCCAATATAGCCAATCTAATACACCAACTGCCATCGTTCACCGTTTGCTAGCAGAACAAAAAGGAAGCAATAGAAATCTAACCTCCGATAATTGGTATTCAAGTTACCCTTTGGCAGTGGAACTTCTTCAAGACAAAATAACTTTCATCGGAACTCTGAAGAAGAATAAGCGAGAGCTGCCGATAGAGTTCTTGCCAAATAAAAATAGGTTGGTTGGGTCATCACTTTTTGGATTCCAAAAGGATGTAACGATAGTTTCACATGTCAAAAAAAAAATAAATGCGTGGTTTTGATTTCAACTATGCACGACGACTCCACTATTGATCCATATACCAACAAACCTGAAATAATTCTAGATTATAATATGACCAAAGGGGGTGTGGACACAGTGGACAAAATGTGCAATACTTATTCTGTTGGAAGAAGAACAAAAAGGTGGCCATTGGCTTTCTTCTTTCAGTTGCTAAATATAGCAGGCATCAATAGCCAAATTTTGTATAACGGCACTCACCCTGAATCTCCTCACAAGTCCAGAAGAATTTTCCTGAAAACTCTTGCTCTGTCATTGATGAAACCTTTTCTTTCTGAAAGAGCTGCAATACCTACGTTACCTATAGATATCAGACATTTCCTATCCAGATATAGACAAACTCAAATGGATGAAGAAGAGGAGCCACCCAGAAAAATTAGAGGAAGATGCTCCATCTGCGCCCGAAAAAAAAATAGAGTTACCACAATTACATGCAGCATTTGTCACCAGTTAGTGTGTAAAGAGCATAGTGTCAACGTTATCACCTGCCACAAATGTAAGGAAGGCGGATCCCATAGTGAATAGAGAATTATTAATTATGGTTGTTTTTTTCAATTTATTTTTACTGTCTTATTTGATTTTGTTTACTATTTTTGCTAATATATATGTATTTGAGTTCAACAGTTGCTCTTATTACCACAGCTATAACTTATAGGGCAAACAAAACATATATTTGGATCATAACTTGCAACGGTGTACAAAATACACCGCGCGAGTAGTAACGTGAAATAAAAATGCGCGAGTAGTTAAAGGTTAAGATCGATTTATGCAGTGTGCAATATTCCTATGGAGGTTTAGCTCCGCACACGGTTCAGTTAGTCGATTTACTTACTTATTTCGTATGTCACTGATGACATAACCGCTAAAAACCGTAAAAACTATAAGTACATTACATTTATCTGAGTAGCTGCTCTATTGTTTTGTTCGTGTAAAATTATATTTCGATATCTGTTGAGCGCACGACCATGGTTGTCGATTTTAATCAAAGAACCGTAGTCAACCCGGCGGTGTCGCTTGGAAAACTCCAGAGATTTAAAGTTGGGAGACAGCTGCGGATCTACCGCCACCAGAAAAATTAATTAGTTTCCAAATACCGAAGAGATTTATCCGACTGATTAGTGTTTGCCCCTCGGGAAATTAAGATTAGTTTGATATTTAAATGCTCGTAGATAAGAATCGAATTATTCGATCAAAAAAACTTGAAGGAATAGTACTATACCGTATGCCGTCATAATTGCTATAAAACAAAGTTGAATAAGCTTAGTCATGGTTACACACACGGAAGACAAACAGACTCACTTCACTCATAGAAACTAGTTCTTAAATATTTCTATTCTTATACCATTAAAGCCACAATATCCCTGTGTTTAACCCTCACTTGCCCTCATACCCCGTTCACATCCGGATTGGTGGCGGCTAGATTTCGGGGCTAAGGACCTTCCCTAACCTACCCGACCGACAGAGCAGGCTGATGCAGAGCGGAGCAAAGAGTGGGAGTAATGTCTCATTAGTAGACCAGCTCTTTTTTCGCGTCTTTTTGTCACCTAGATACTCAAAACCTCGAGTTTTAATCGATGCTCCCGCTACCGTCGAGCCTCCACAGCTTTCAAAGGACAACGACGTCCTACCATATACAGTAGCGGCTCGTGAGTGGAGGTTCGTAATTCACCTATTAAGATAATCATAGTTATACTTTTGCAGCCTTCCACACCTTATTTGCTCTCTCCACGTCCTCCCGACTTTTTTGGTATGTACCTATACAACCCGATCCGACAAACCTTTAATTCTTCCTGGATAACATTTCCAAAGCACCGCCCCGACCAGCACACTTCCTCCTCCTTACCGGCTCCATTCCTTCCTTTTTTCTTCTAGCATTTCCTCCTAAATATGATGTATGCTACTTGGACAATCGGATACACAAACCTAGTGATCTACAACTATTTAACAATACTAATATAGCCCATCAGCAAGCGCACTACCTCTTTTCGTTGCTCTACTCTTTAGTTCCTGTCTTTCTTCTTCCCTTTTTCCTCATGACTTTGTCCAGTTTTCAGCTAACCAGACCTGAGAGATCCACTGATTGATAAGACTTTAACCAAGAGTGAAGGTGCTCCGTGGAAGCTTTCCTGGTTAACAGTACCAAGTCGCCCCTCCAGCCCACGTACTTCCTCTTCTTTGATGTTCCCTTTTCTTTTTTTCCGTTTTTCTTCCCACACAGACTTGACATACCTAATGACTTTAACTAAGAAGCCTTCTTAGTTGGCAATGCCACGATACCCCTCCACCCATCGCACTTCCTCTTCTTTGCTGTCATCCTTCCTTGCTTTCTATCTTTTTCATTATTTCTCCCTGGAAACTATTCTAGTTAAGTTTGCCAAGGCAATTTCCAGTCTTCCTCATTTTATCTAGTATCTGGAAAATCAGAACTAACAAAGCTACTGATATATAACTACGAGCCGCTTCCCACTATTGAAATCTTAGTTTTTTTCTTATCAAACACAAATAATCAAAATGTAGCAGGGTGTTTATAGGTTTAAAATATTAGCAATGAATATTTTGATAATATATATTAGAAAACACTGACTTTATCACTCCCTAATCAAATTTGCAGCAATAAAACAACACATGTTGCAATTACAGCATATCATCATATTTTCATTTCAATGCAAAATAAGTCTATAAGGCATGGCTGTGAAAAATAAAAGCCATGACAATTGTTTTTATTAATTACAGCTGTCAGAGTACGTTTAAAATAGTTTTTTGTAGTTAAGGTTTTCAAAATGGGTAGAGGAAAGGTTATTAGTGAGAAAATTCGGTTAGTGATCATTAAATTTTTTAATTCTGGGAAATCAAACTCAGAAACTGCAACTTTGTTAGACTTATCGCGGTACAGTGTGATAAATATTGTTAGAAGATATAACGTAACTGCTTCAGTTAATATTAAGCCACGATATGTGAAAAAAAGTAATATCACAAATGCCGACCGAAGAGCATTAAAAAGAATAATCGTGAAAAACAGGCGTACCAATTATTTACAATTAAGTGCTCTGTGGAGTGACGCTGTTGGAAGGAGAATTTCAAGGACCACAACTCATAAAGAGGCACACAAACTGGGATTTAGAACTTGAAAGGTAAGTTTTCTTATAAAAAAAAGTGAAGTAAAAACCCTAAAGTTGCACAACTTGTTTATAGGCTAAAGAAAAGCCACTATTAACTCCACTGCAAAAGAAAAATTGGTTTAGATGGACTAAAGAACATAGACAATGGACACCTCAACAATGGTGTGCAATACAATGGAGTGATGAGGCCCGATTCGAAGTTTGTGTTGGTGACAGTCGCAGTAGAGTTATTCGGAAAAAAATGAAGCATTCCATGTTGACTGTCTGAAGAGAAAAGTCAAATTTCCGGCATCCATTATGGTCTGGGGCAGTATGTCATCAAAAGGAGTAAGAAAAATTCATTTTATTGATGGAAATGTGGATACAAACAAATATTTCGAAATTTTAGAAGAATCGTTTTTACCAGTGGTGGAAGAATGTTTGACATCCGGCCAAGATTTTGTGTTTCAGCAAGATGGTGCAGCGTGCCATACCTCAGAAAAGGCTATAAAATGGATGGAAGAAGATAATGTACCACTTTTGAAATGGGTTTCTAGCAGTCCGGATCTGTCACCTATTGAAACTTTGTGGCACGAGATGAAAAAGGTTCTACGACAGCATCCTGCTCGTACAATCACTGAACTGAGACAAAAGATTCAAGAAATATGGGATTGCTTTACACCAAATGTTTGTCAAAACTTGGTTAACACTATGCCTCAAGGAATTTCAGCTGTAATAAAAAATAAAGGTGATGTTACCCAATGGTAATCTTTCAATTGTTGCTTTGGTGACTTCGCGGATTTAGTCGCACATTGTTCATTTGTTCAGATGTTCTATTAGTTATAGGTCTAAATGATTTCAAGTGATTTGAGAAAATAAATTGTTTTACAAGTAAATAGTTTCGTCATGTTTAGTTTATAAAGACATATTTTGGTACAAATCTTGAAGTGGGCCAACTGAAGTGGCAAGGGGCTCGTATTTAACGTAGAGCAAAGAATCTTCATAGGAATTACTCTAGTTAACAATGTCAAGGGCAACCCACGCACTTTCTGTTCATTGCTGGGTCACTACCTTCCTTTATTTATTCTTTCCTTCTTTCTCCCTGACTTTGTCTGGTATCTGGGTAACTAGGCCATAGAAACATGCAAGGCGAACCTCGAGCAAAGGTCTTCCGAAAGAACTCTCCTAGCCAACAATTCCAATGCACCTTTCCAGACAACGCACGTCCTCCTCTTTGTCTCCCTTTTCCTTCATTCCTTTCTTATTTCTCCATTAGCTTGTCCGGCATCTTCACAACTAGATCTGACAATACCAACTGACTGAAGACTTTAACCAGGAGCAAAGATATCTTAGTGACATTACTACTATTAGAGAGAATCCATAAAAACTGGCCCAGTCAACAATGTCAGAGTATCCTTCCAGTCGACATAATTTCTCTTCTTTGTGCTCCTTCTCCTGAGGGCAGTGACATCTTCGAGGACAGTTCACCTCTAGTCCAGGAATACACTACTGCTCTTCGGAGTTTAGCTACATCCAAAAAAGTGAATCTGCTTTGGATTCTCGGACACAAATTATCTGGCTAGCTGAGATAAAGGGCTCCTGCATCGATCGCGAGCCTAGAGAGTGAGTGAATGGGTATATAGGGACCTGAGAGAAGTATGGCGAGAGAGAGAGATGATTGCAAGCAGCCCAAGAGGTTCCTAGTGGGCCCTAACAAAGTTCGGACGCGCTGGATACTGGACAAAGGTCGAGAATCGCTCAATCTTTTAGTGAGAGTTCACACTGTCCATTGTAAACTGAACAGTTACTTGCCCCTCTCGCAGGCTGATATATTCGGAGGAATGAAGTTTGATAGTAAAGCGTTTGAACATCCTGACCTTCAGTAGAAGATGAGAAAGGTTTGATAAATGAGTGGATAAGCATGTGGAGCAGAGTGTTGGTACACACGGGGTCGGTCTAGGGCCAAAGCTAGCCTAGTTGTCAGGCTTCGTCTCCTCGTAACTACTACTACTACTACTTTTTTCCGGCGAGGAAATCTCCATGAGATACCTGAGAGCGGCCATCTAATATACGTATTCAGGTTATGCTACTTAGGGTAAAATCCCCTTCCCGACCATCATGCTGGGATTCGCTTGCGCTTCCTACCAGTATGACTATCTGACATATGTATGTCTTTGTTTCCTCGGCAGATTCTACAATTGATTGCCAATGAGGTGCTGATCAGGTTGCTCTCATTCAGGTCGAATTTTGCAATCTGATGCACTCAGAGAGGATGTGTGCATCTGTGTCCTCTTTTCGATAGTACGAGCCCCTTCCCACTTCAGTTGGCCCAACTATTGAAATCTTAGTTTTTTTTCTTATCAAACACACATAATAAAAATGTAGCAGGGTGTTATATGTTTAAAATATTAACAATAAATATTTTGATAATATATAGTAGAAAACTTTATCACTCCCTAATCAAATTTGCAGTATAAAAATAACACATGTTGCAATTACCGCATATCAACCTATTTTCATTTCAATGCAAAATAATTCTATAACGCATAGGTGGCTGTGAAAAATAAAAGCCATGACAATTGTTTTTAATAATCACAGCTGTCAGAATACGTTTAAAATGATTTTGGGTAGTTAAGGTTTTCAAAATGGGTAGAGGAAAGGTTATTAGTGAGAAAATTCGGATACTGATAATTAATTTATTTAATTCTGGGAAATCAAACTCAGAAATTGCAACTTTGTTAGACTTATGGCGGTACAGTGTGAGAAATATTGTTAGAAGATATAACATAAATGGTTCAGTTAATATTAATCCACGATATGTGAAAAATAGTAATATCACAAATGCCGACTGAAGAACATTAAGAAGAATAATCGTAAAAAACAGGCGTGGCAATTATTTACAATTAAGTGCTCTGTGGAGTGACGCTGTTGGAAGGAGAATTTCGAGTCCACAACTCATAGAGAGGCCCACAACTTGTTTGTAGGCCAAAGAAAAGCCACTATTAACTCCACTGCAAAAGAAAAATCGGCTTAGATGGGCTAAGGAACATAGACAATGGACACCTCAACAATGGTGTGCAATATAATGGAGTGATGAGGCCCGATTCGAAGTTTGTGTTGGTGACAGCCGCAGTAGGGTTATTCGCAAAAAAATGAAGCATTCCATGTTGACTGTCTGAAGAGAAAAGTGAAATTTTCAGCATCCATTATGGTCTGGGGCAGTATGTCATCAAAAGGAATAGGAAAACTTCATTTTATTGATGGTAATGTGGATATTTGCCAATTTTAGAAGAATGGCTTTTACCAGTGATGGAAGAATGTTTGACATCCGGCCAAGATGTTGTGTTTCAGCAAGATGGTGCAGCGTGCCATACCTCAGAAAAGGCTATAAAATGGATGGAAGAAGATAATGTACCACTTTTGAAATGGGTTTCTAGCAGTCCAGATCTGTCACCTATTGAAACTTTGTGGCACGAGATGAAAAAGGTTCTACGACAACATCCTGCTCGTACCCCAAACTGAGACAAAAGCTTCAAGAAATATGGAATTGATTTACACCAAATTTTTGCCAAAACTTGATTAACACTATGCCCCAAAGAATTTCAGCCGTAATAAAAAATAAAGGTGATGTTACCCAATGGTAATCTTTCAATTGTTGCTTTGTTAACTTCGCGCATTTATTCACACATTGTTTATTTGTTCAGATGTTCTATTAGTTATAGGTCAAAGTGATTTCAAATATGTATTTTTTACGACTAGAGTGTATCTAAAATGTTTTTGAGAAAATACATTGTTTTAGAAGTAAGTAGTTTCGTCATGTTTAGTTTATAAAGACATATTTTGGTACAAATCTTGAAGTGGGCCAACTGAAGTGGGAAGGGGCTCGTATATGCGCTCCTCGCTATACGATTTTTGTATCATCTTCGGAGATACTCGAAAAGAACCGTACTGCGCCAGTGCCTGGCTTAAATGGTAGCCTAGCCGTCTGTGTTTGCAATTAATCCGATTTCCGACTACTACTACTACCATGGTCGACTGTCAATTGGTCGGAATACTAAGTATTCACAGAGCAAACTAGAAAGGGCTTTCAATGCATATGTGCATAAATATGCATAGCTGAAATGGACATGATTGCTTTTAGTCTCTCTAGCTACGACCAGCCGCAGACAGCGCGGTTAGCAACTCATTAGTACGATATAAGTGTAGTCTTGGAGACAGATGGACAGCAAACGAGCAAGTGACGATCGCCACGTATCAATGGCTTGTCAAACAGATTTTCATCCTCATCCCATACGATGAGGATGTAAGGGTATCACTGTCGTCTTCATCGTACGTTTCTTCGGTAAAATTACACTACTTACATACAAACTTTCCATTCTGGTTTTCTAATAATTTCCATCCACGTCATCGCTTTCCCACTCTCCCTCTCACTCTGCTTTTAATGCAGCTTTCATTTTTATGGTCTCATGAAATTCATCTAGCATTCCCGCGTTTCCGCATCGCGAATTTTTTAGTTTTTTTTTGTATTTTGTGGATTTGCTGGGAATGAACTAGTATTCCACTCGACGCGACGCATTTTAAAGCGCGGCTGCATGTGAGCTTCTTTTTAGGTCAAACGTTGAAGGAAAAATACGCCTCGCTTCGAATGAAGACATTTCTTTCTAATGAAATGCATAATGCGTAAGTTCCTAGCTTGTTATGTGTGAGTTTTTTCATTCCCGCTATCGTAGAGTGAATGGTGAATACAGGGCTTCCATAATTGCGTTCTTTTTGCAGTGATGAGATGAGGCTGTCAAGCCAGCGAATGACTGGCTCAGAGTTTCAAAATAACGGCTGATGCGAATATGACTTAAAAAAGTGGCATTTTTGATTAATCACACTCAAAAAAAACATTTTTTGCAATTTGTTGTCAGGCATCGCCACAAGATTGTAAAGTCTAATTTGGATGTTTTTCGGAAGGTAAAGGACCATAACAGGTACTTAACAGTTTGCCAAACATCCCCAGGGCCCTACCACTCACTATTTTAAAGCTTAAAGGCACTATTGAAAAGTAAATAATGTTACCCTTTGGATGAGTACTTGTCAGATAACCCGATAAACGACCAATATGTGTAATTCTGACAATACGGTTTAAGATAGTCATCACTGTGATGTCCTGTCTCAATTTCAACATTTTTATATTTTATGTTTTTGAATCTTATCTATTTTATTTATATATTTTTAACAGAACGATCTTTTAATCTACCACGTTTTTTCAATGTTTGTTCTAGTTAAATGTTTGTCTATTTTTGACTGCTCTATTCAGATGCATGTTATTTACTCATTTATTTTCTGTATTTATTTTTTACTCTATACCATTGACGTGATCCATGTTATACTATGATTACAGAAACAATAAAATGAATGAGTGTAAATGTGAGCAATGCTAAAATCTCTCAATTTCCATTTGGTGGATTCTATATATAAACAAATGACCTAAAAACTACAAGTCAGGGAAAGAAGAGAGCAAGAAATTTTAATTCATCAAAGTGACTTTTGATGAAAATAAAAGCATACAATAAACCATGCAAACAGAAGCGGAATGAGCGAACCCCAGATTGTGTGTAAAATAAACGCAACTCATGTTGCAGCTTTAATTAATTAATAAAAATTATATATCCGGAGAAGGGAAATGTATCTACCTAAAATGTACATATAGAACTAACAGCATAACCCATATATACAAAAACTTTAGAGATCCTAATTATACCAATGGTGTAAGAACTAGAGTATTGTTTGCCCCAACAGAATATAATAGAATAATATTTTGTGCACCACTAGAAAATGGCGTGTACCAAATACCAGACTAATCGGCAAATCTTAAAATATAGCGTATTTAATGCTCTTTTAAAAATATTATAACATTTATACGTTCTTTATACTAAAAATTTAATAATTCCAAGTTTTGACTTTACCTATATATTTTGCAACATGATCTACCCATTATTTTGGAAGATGTGCTTCTTGAGAAAAAGGATGTGGTTAGAGAATGGTGGTTGCCTTCCGCACTATGCTAATGACGAAATATTCCCTAGAAGGTGGCTAGAACCAATTTTGTGGCCTCCACGCTCCCTAGACCTGAACCCTCTGGATATTTTTACTAGGGGTGTTTAAAAGACAGGATCTATGGAAAACCAGTTCGATCAGCCGATGAATCCGTCAAGCAACACGCAAAATATCCGTTTTGAGTTTGAGACGTTTAAAAGGACAATTTTTCAGAAGATGCAGGTTGTGTATAACACTAGGTGGTAGACATTTTGAAAATCGGTTGTAAAAATAATAATAATAGTAATACTCGTATATGAAAAATCAAACAGATTCAGTCTGGTACATTTTTTTCATTGAAACCAAATGTAATAATTTAGTCTTTTTAGCATACCGTGCTAGTTTCCAATTAAATGAATACTCGGTTGTCTCAACCATCTATTAATGGTAGCCCAGGAAAAAATCAAAAGTTATAAGTTTTTTATAGCCATAATAGGCAGAAAAAGGAGCAAAAAGTAGGGATTTTTTGAAAAACCTCAAAGTGGCAATATCTCGAACACTAGAATACTTTTACTAAAGTCATGTTGATTTTATCAGATTGATCTGAAACTTATCTACCTTCGTCACTATGGCGTGTTATTTCTGAGACACCCTGCATAGAGCAACAAGGACTCAAGTTTTGTAGAGGAACTTCTCCTGCTGCGATAGCTTGAAAAGTTTTGGTTAATAGAGTTAATTAAATAATAAAGTTGAAACGATTCATTGCTTAATCAATTCTCAAAATTTTCGAGTTCTAAAAATTATGTAAGTGTACTTACAATGAGGTTGACAGGTGGATGTTGACCTGTAAAGAAAAGAGACCTCATTAAATATAGAACATAAATATATCATAAATCAAGTTAAAATAGCAATATTAGGATTAAAGCCGATCCCTGCGGGATACCATCGTTGGTACCGCAAGGTGACGAGGAAAGCCCGCCGAGTATCACAGCTAATCGAAAGCCTTGCCGATAGTAACAGCAACGACGGGAGGACTAAATAAATGTATACCAGAACAGGTGTGTGACGTCAGTCATGAGATCTCCAGTTGATTTCAAATGACGTTCGACCGACTGCGAGTAACTGCACCAATTTCTTTGGAATTCCAACGATTCGCTGTCTTATTTGACCCTTATCGAGACAGAATGCCCAAAATGAATAACATATTCTAACCCAAACAGACGACCAAATCGAGAACCATCCAACTCGGCGCGGATTTTAGATTCACTTCGTTGGTGTCCTTCCAGTTCCACTAAACTTGTCGATTTATTGACGGATCAAATTTTAGGGACCTCTATTGGACGTCCGCTGAAATATGTTACTGAATAAAAGATAAGCTGGCTAGATTCCAAGTTTTTCTTGGTGATATAATAATTATTGCCGTTTCTGGATATTTGGGCATGTTTTCAAACAGGACAATGAAAAATCATAGAGTTCCTCGTATTTAGATATATTCCAGGTGACTAATACAGCACCTGGTGTAACTATCAATTGAGATGTCCAGCTGTCATATCAAAACGAGAATTCATCCGAGGAAGTGTTGTAATCGCGAAAATTTTTAAAAACAGGATATTTTGGTTTTTGTATGTTACATGAGTTGTAAGATCTGCGAGAATCAAAAGTTCGCCAATTTATTTAGGCCTAGCAGACAACGTAAAAAATCACTTTGAAATAAAATAATCTCAAAATACTCTGTGGAGTCATCTAAAACAAGGTTTAAACTTTAATTTAGACACTTGCGACCTCAAAACGTATAATTTGTAACCCAGTTTTTGAGCATTGGAGATACACATTTTTTAAGGCTCTTTAGCTTTAGAGAAAAGTCAATGGAAACCTTAGAATGATCCCAAAAACTTGAAAAACATTTCTCCGGACAAACAAATTGTAATTTACTTAGGAAATTGTATAAGCCAATTTAATCTGCGGGTATATTCAATGCTTAAGGACTTGGTTAAAAATTATAATTTTTAAGGTCACCAGTATCTATGTTAAACTTAAACCTTTCTCTAAAACACCTTAAAGGGGTATTTTGAAATTAGATTATTTTCAAGCGATTTTTTCAGGCCGAAATTTTCGAACTTTTGCAGACTGTACAGCATGGAAGGCCATATCACTTATTTCCATCTGTCTGTCTGTCGGTCTTCGTGCCTAACCGTTAGTCATTGACCTTTCTATAACTTGTAAGGAACCCGCCAGATTTTGATGAAATTCAAGATTACGACTATGCCAAGAACAAACAAGCTTTGTAAATTTTGAAAATCGATCCAATCGCTGCAGCCAAAAAAAAAGAAAAAAATGCGAAGGCTAAACATTGGGGTTTTGAAGAAGTGGGAGGTGAGGAAGCGTATATATCTCAATTTTCTTTGGCGTATATTCATACCCCCAGCCCCGGTAATTATACATGCCTATTACATATTTCACACATTTAGAATGATAGAGAAATATTTTCAATACACACGTCGCACGCAACGCAAACGAATATAGAATAGATATGCCTGTCTCAAGGTCCAATGTGTGACTGGCATGCCGGCGGACGAGTGGCGAGTATTCATAGAACGTCTCTTTTCGCAAGTTTGTCATAGGAGTGGGGACTAAGGACTAATTGTATGAGCCTATTTGACTGGCCTTGTAACTTCATTCTCTTAATGTACACGTCCGGGACTAAATTTTTTCTTCCTGAAATTTTTAAATAAAAATACAATAAATACCTATTTCAAAAACTATCCTCACCTTCAATAATGGATCCATAAAAAACAACTAAATGTTGTTTGGCACAGATCCTAAAATTAACCTATCCCCAGCTACCTAGTACGCTATATAACAATTAACGCTGTTATTATTAACAATAATATATGTTGACGAACAAAAGATCTATCTTCAAATTAATATAGACAAGGGTCTAAAAGCAGTAACGATCCAATTTGACTCTAGGCCGCTCTAGACACATTGTGTGACATGTGTTAGGAATTAAATTTGTTTTAGTTGGGCTGTCACCAGCTAGGAAGGGTTTAAATGTGGCTCGCTTGTTGAATTAATTGGATGGAAACGTATATACGCCATTGCTATTTTTATATGCATAAACTCCGTCGTGGATGTCAAATTGGACATGAAGGCATTCCAGAGGGGCCATACATTAAAATAACTTACGTGCACAGAGACTATGACAGGTTTGTTCCGATCTTATAATGATATGGTAATCGCTTATCAGAACACGTTGTAGAATTTAATACGAAAAAGTATTCATTACAGAATATACTTCCAATTGCAGGATAGTTTGAACAATTTGCCTGCCAGACAGACCCGCCTGACTTCGGCCTCCCATTCTAACCGTGTCGAACTTCGTAGATCCAGAACTGGCCGATACGACCGCTCCTTTGTCCCTAGGGATCGAGAGTTTAAAACAATCTATATGAGGAGGCTTTTTCTAGTTCGACTAACCTTGGGCAGTTCAAAAATCTTATTAACAAAGTTTCTTTATGCTCCTCATAGCCGCGATGCAATGGCATTTACGTTTCTACCTGCGCGACTGTGACTAAAAAAACTAAAACAGCAATATATCCCAAATATACAGGGTGTTCCTTAATGATATGCGAATATTTAAGGGTGTGAATCTACATGAAAAATTAATGTTAGTTTGCTTTATAAACTATGGTCCAAAAACGTTTCCTTACAAAAACTCGGGGTGTTGAAGTCTTAGGAAAAAATGGAAATTAATTAATATTTTCAGAACCGCTTCAGATACTTCACTGATATTCAGTACGTAGTGAAAGTTAATAAAGTTGCATATTTTTCAATGCAAAAATAATTTTTAGATTTATGGTTTTTTGCCAAATAAAAATTATGTTTGAATTCCTCGTTCAATTTAAAACAAATGATCTCACTTCAATTGTTTTCCTTCGATGCGCTATTTTAGAGTAAAAAAAACCGTTCTATTGTCTAACTTGCAAAATTATTATAAATTTAATTGGTACAATTAAACACATTAGGGGTAATGAACAACAACAACTGACAACATAAACATGACATTAAAGCCAACGAAATGATTACTACAAAAATTGTTGAAACACTTAGTATGCATGCTTCCGCCTACGTTCTCATGGAATTGCGCACTCGTTAAAATACCCTGGAGTGTTTTTTATT
The DNA here is from genome assembly GCA_963669975.1 of Acanthoscelides obtectus. NCBI lineage: Eukaryota > Metazoa > Arthropoda > Insecta > Coleoptera > Chrysomelidae > Acanthoscelides > Acanthoscelides obtectus. The sequence goes on from CAVLJG010000004.1 coordinate 26,270,687, forward strand.
ATCACAAGCTGCAACTATTCTTTCTCTTAATTCCTCTACAGTGTTAATGGGACTTGTGTACACTAGTGTCCTAAGATAGCTTCACAAAAAGAAATCTAAAGTGTTGAGGTCTGGACCTTGGTGGCCATTGTTGGGGCCCACCGCGGCCAATCCAACGATTAGGATAAACAGTTTGTAAATAATTACGAACCGCTACACTGAAATGCGTTGGTGCACCATCATGCATGTACCACATATTGTGTCTTATTACTAACGGAACATCATCAAGCAGCAAAGGCAACTGTTGTTGAAGAATCTTGAGGTAAGTCTGACCGTCAAGTCGTCCCGGGAAGAAGAATGGGCCAATAAAATGGTTGCCAATAATTCTTGCCCATACGTTAACCGAAAATTGGTATTGGAAATGGGTTTCGGTTACGGCATAGGGATTTTTCTTTTGCCTACAAATGATTATTGTGGAAATTCTGAATGGCATTTCGAGAAAAAATAGCTTCGTCTGTGAACAGAATCATGATTCAAATTGCGGATTTTGTGTAATTTTTTGAAGATACCACTGGCAAAAGGACACACACCTTGGAAAATCAAAGGGAAGTAATTGCCTGTACTCCTTAAATATGGTAAGGAGATAATGAAAAATCCACTAAAATTCTCCAAACAATTTGATGGGAAATATTTAAGTGTCTAGCGATCTTCCTTGTACTCGTTTCAGAATGTTCTTCGACTTCGTACAGCATTGCTTCCTCAATTTCAGGTGTTCTCACACATAGAGGTCTATCTTCAGATGTTGATTTTCGGACAGAACCAGTTTCAACAAGACGACGATGAATATTAGAAAAGGTTCGACTATCTGGCAAAGTACGATCGGGATATCTCTGATAATAAATCCGTCTGGCTTGCTCACCATTACCGTCGGCAAGGCCATATACGTAATGCATTTCCGCCATTTCTGCATTTGAATAATTCATCATTATTAACAAGATTGTAAAAACTAAATAATGAAAAAGATGTCACAGCGAACAGATTTAAATAACAGAGACCTGTCAGATGTCAAAAGCCAGTGACATACTCCAGAGCAACTAGATATTTATTGCTAAATTGCATTCTTCAATTATTACATTAATTTTCTCGGACAATAGAACGGTTTTTATTTTTTTACTCAAAAATGGCGCATCAAAGGAAAATAATTCAGGAAAGATCATTTGTTTTAAATTGAATGGGGAATTCAAAAATAATTTTTATTTGGCAAAAAACATTGGTGTACCTTTTTTTTTCTTAAAAAGTATCGAAGTCAATACCCGCAACATGCAACTTTATTAACTTCACTACTTATTGAATATCAGTGAAATATCTGAAGCGGTTCTGAAAATATTAATTAATTTCAATTTTTTACTCCTAAAACTTCAACACCCCGAGTTTTTGTAAGGAAACATTTTTGGACCATAGTTTACAAAGCAAACTAACATTAATTTTTCATGTAGATTCACACCCTTAAATATTCGCATATCATTAAGGAACATCCTGTATAGCTAAAGCCAATGTAAATAACCGAAAGGAAAAGGTTAATTGCGAGAAAAATTAAGAACTATTATGAAAACATAAACATATCGTCTCTGAGTTCTAACACCGCGTAACTCAAAAAACAAGATATGCACGTACTTGAAAAAGACTGCTCTGATTGCCGCAACGTCAGTATTTCAAGCATATGTGGTTTTATTTAGAAGCCAGACAAACATGGAGAGGAAATTATAGGATATCGAAAGATCCGCTGTACTTTTTGCTCTCCTTAAAGGTGTCAGTTTTGAGTTACGCGGTGTCAGAACTTAAGCGACTATATGAAATAAAAGTATGTCCAAAAGAACAAATCAAAGCAATAAGGAAGTCAAGACCGTTCACCTCGGCGAGATAGGATAGACTCAAGGAATCAGCATCCATATCACAATTTAGAGACAGCATTGACATTGTTGACAGTTGCATGCAATGGAGAACTGATGCTTAAATTGGTATCAGCACGGCTATTACGTAAAAAAACCTAAAAAACGTCAAACAAAACGGCGAAGGGTCATCTTGCAGACTAAGTAGTTTTTAGTGTGCAAATAGCTCATTCCACGTTTGCTCGCTATGATCGATGTTGGCTGATGTTTAGGCAACACGTACAGCAACAAAACGAGTTCACAACAAGTATACAAAACAAAATATACGAAATGCCAAAAAAACCTACGAAATGTAAATAAAAAACGATGAACTGTCACTTTTTAAGATACGTAATACCCGTTAATCTCCTCATGCTGAAAACAGAAGATAACTGTATCGTAACTGGAGGAACCTCAAATTCAATTTCAAATAGTGGCTCTAGCTAACCTACGAAACCATGAAGCAGCTTGTACGCAACAAGGGAGTCAAGATAATAATAAGTCTCAGCGAGACAACATAGAATATCACTCAAGGAATCAGCATGTATGTCACAGTTATTGCAGACAACACAGAATGGCGCATTCACCCCTAAATTGGTATTGTGTCTCCTCAATCTAAAATAAGCAAAGGAACACAACGTAACTGGGTAAACATTAAAATCAGTTTGGAATAGTAGATCTGGGCGATCTATGAAACCATTAAAGAGCTTGTAAAGAGTTGATAGACTGGTTGATAACTAATTTTCAATATTTCTCAAATCCAGCAGCATACTCAATGTTGAACTTACTGTATGAAAGCTTCAAAATAGACTCTCTCAATATTTAAATATAACTATTTCAGAAAACAACGTTGCACCTTTGCTAGCGCCTGCTTTACGTAAATGTATGAACGCTTCCAAATGAATTAACAATACCCTAACCTAGACCTAACAAACGCAAAATATAATGTTTTCAAAGCTTCAACAGTAGTAAACAAATTGAAATTTCTTACTACGAATCTATGCATGCTTTTAATTTCATTCTCATTTATGTTCCTTTAAACCCAGACTTGTGTCAAACCATTCAGCAACTTCTTTAACTAGGCATTTTCTGTTTACAGTGACTTCATTAATTTAGTATTTCAAACAGATTGGACTTTACTTTACCTCTAGTGAATGGACAATACGTACCATTTGAAAACATAGAAATTAAGGTTATTGATAATGAAGCACTCAAAATATCAAGGAGCCTGCTTAACACTATGTCGCTCAAAAATGTATCCTTCAAATAACTTGAATTTCAAACTGCACTTTAGCAAACCACAATGTGTTGAAAGTGTCATTTACCACCGGGCGGGGGTATACATTATGAATAGGATTTCCGGGCATGAAGTCCCACTTTCATTTATTCGTTGCTAGGTGAATTTTTGATCTTAGCCTTGTCACAGATAAAATTTTGTATGATGTATCTCTGGCGTAATTTCACGCTGCAGGGTAATGATCCAGATACATAAATAACTATTAGGGTTTGGGGAAAATAACCAACAGAGAGGAAAAAATATTTGATATGACATTGAGTATGACTACAACAAAATTTCACCACCCACCAAACCTGTTTCTGAATACCCGAGATTAAAACTATTTTAATCTTCCCCTGAAAATGCACACAGCGAAATAGAAAGAGCGTCTTTGCAGCAATATTTACAGCAATAATAATAATAACCTATTAAAAAAATGCAACCATATTATCGCTACAAACCGGAAGATGTATTAGAATCAAGAGAGTTCGTACCCATAGGCAAGCAAAGTAAAATCGCCTACATAATTGATATTGCTTGTCCGCTAAGCCGGAATATACAAAAAACAGAGAAAAATTACAAAATATGATAATCTGGCAATCGAAATTAAAGATATCTGGAGTATGGAACATGTGGCCATAGTTTCAATAGTAATATCCACCACTCTAGTCTTCTGCACACATCTGGATACCCATCTAAAGAAACTGAACATTCCTCCCGTGATTTCCACCATTCAGAAGGCAGTGATTCTGCAAACGTGCCATATCGTAAGAGAGTTTTTAGGAACAGTGGGTTAAGCTGAGAAATGGAATAGAGTAACAATAATAATAATAATAAATTGCTTTTATTGCAAGTACAGAAAAGAAAGACAACATAATTCTGATGCAGTGAGTAAGCGGCAAGGTTCGCTTGATTGACAACCATTAGTTGTCAATACGCCCTCTTCCACCATTACTGATTAGATCATATTTATACAAAGTCTGAAAATAATACTACAACGTTTCGTATTTTACCAGTGGATATTGTTCAAGGGTTTCAAAATTGCAAGTCATGGACAGGCACTCCGATCAGCCTTAATGAGAAGGAAGGTCAAACATTCTTCACGATAGTGTGTATTATGATTGCCCATTGTATAATTATCATAATGTAAGCAACGGTTGACATGAGATATATCACAATACGTAACTATGATCTGCCTTATAAATTGAATATTTGTTTAAGTACTCTAACTAGACCGTCTATTACATCATTTTTACTTCCCACGCCTGGGCAATGAAATTTTTGTGATCGAAATGTCGAATGAATCAACTTCTGTCATCGAGACTCGGTAGAATACATCGATGTTTAATATTAAGATACAATCTGTTGATATTTGTATCAAAACTACCAGAGTCTAAAGACCCGTCACAAATCGATGACAACATTTCAGGATAATTTGCTATTGGAAGATGATTAAGTGCCTTTTGGGTCTGCTATTTGATGTATGAATGCATTTTTCAAGTTAAAAATGCTCAGATTGAGCTACGGAAAGCTATGTAACTCCCTAAACCTGGACAAACACGTACCACTTTGCCGCTAACCTTTGTATCAGTAATTTGACGGTGGTATTGCCCGGTAAAATTGCTTTCTCTTTGACCTGTTGATGCGAACAGCAATATTCATGAACTTGTTTCTAATACACGACTAAGCGGTAGTACCTGCATAGTACCGTGATCGTTCAGCCAGATTAACAAAAGATGAATATGCATTCAAATCATATCAAAAGCTTAACAGTATAAAAACAGTACCAATACCGTCTGTTTTGATCCGTAGCTGTACCGCAAGCACCAAAAAGATTTGCAGTTTACCTGATAGATGCCTGTTCAGTCCGTTTAGCAGAGGAGCAAGTTCCGTTGTCATATCGGTAAGACATGGAAAAATCACCTACTGCCTGAAAAATACTGAAACTTATCTTTTCGCTGATTTACGTAGTTGATTTTTTATAAGCATGGCTATGCTATTGGGGCAAATAATGTTTTTTGCAATTATTTATATAACCAAACAATTCGAGATGAATTGTATTGTTTTCACTAAACAAGTTGAATATATATAAATATCTATGTAAAATTCCTTAGAAAAGCAAGAAAAAGCAAATTGTTGGTTTTGAGAGGCAAAACGACATTACTTCGTAATCATCAAGATGACACGAAAGTAAATCGAACAAAGAGACTGTTGAAGCTTGAGAAACTGTTCAACTATATAACTGCGTAAAATTAATGAATCGTGAATAAGCAAATTAGCATATTAAAGAAAAATAGCTATTCTAAACAAAAAGCACTCTTGAAATTCGCGTTGATAAATGACAAAACACATTTGAATGTCATATACAGGGCACAGTTATAAAATTATATTTAGATACACAACAAAGAGTTGCCTATATGATGGTCACTCTGTCACTCATAGTCCAGTAGTATTGTATGTAGACTCTAGATACTAAATGTATACAGAATTTTTGAAATGTGCATGCATTCACAAATCAATGAATATTTTACGTGGAATAAACTTTTACCCGAATCACAGTATAGATTCCGTTCTGGTGAAAATACTGGAACTGCCTTAGCCTCTGTAACTAATGATATTTTAATAGCGCGTGATCAAGGTTTATGTTCTGTCTTGATCTTACTTGACTTTTCAAAAGCATTTGTTATGATTAATCACAAGTTCCTTTGAATGAAGGTACTATGGTTTTAGCGACGCCGTAATATTTTTGGTATGGTGCTATTTTCAGAAGCGCTCATAAAAGATTCCTGTGAATGGATCTCATTCTAACAGTATCGAAATTTTATGTGGTGTGCCGCAAGGCTCCATTTTGGGTCCTCTTCTTTTTATTATTTACGCTGCAAATATTTAAAATAGCATTCTGCACTGTAAAGTTCAAGCATATGCCGAGGATACTCAGCTATATTTTAGTGCTTATGTTGCCGAGGTTACTGTTAATAATGAGTTCAATGGAATCAAGACACTTTCACAGTCACCTAAATTACAACTGAATTTAACTAAATCTAAAGTTTTTGGCTCAAAACCTAATAAATTTATTATTTTTATTACGTATTGATAGCAATTTGCGCTTTGCTGGGAATTTAAAAACACTCATATGCATCATTGAAGCTAATTTATAGTAACAGGCACATACTTTATCTTAAAATAAACAAACATTGTGTGAATTGCTAGTTTAGAGTCAATTAAGGTATTGTTATTTTATATAAGGCGCTTGGTTGGTACACTCTGACAGATTGCGTATCCAAAAGTTCCAGAATAGGTGCTGAAGGTTAATGTGGGATAATGAAGTGTGATCACATTTCACATAAAATCAAGGAGCGTCCATGGTTAAGCAGTTAAAATAGAAAATTTATAAATAAGTATTTATAAATTTTTGAATATCTTGTGATTCTCTAAGTGCTAATTTCTCAACCCGGTCATTAACTCATTCTGTGAACATCAGATATAAATTGGCCTTCGTTATGCCTCAACTTCGAAGTGCTACGTTCTGTAGATATTTTGTCTAAAATGCTATTAGAGCATACAATTCGCTGCCAGAAGAGTTTGGATTATTAAATGTCAATAAATTTATGTAGGGTGATTTTTCAAAAAAAAACAAAGAATTTGAAAAAACGATTAAATCTTTATTTGAGTCGACAGAATGGTCGATATAATTTAATGTTTAAAGATTATTTCATGTAAATGTTGGCCGCAGCTCCGCTTTAGATGGCCCATGCGCAAGGTCCAATTTTGGCACACTCTTTCCAACATATCGGCCGGTATCTCACGAATAAATGCTTCAATATTGGCTTCCAGTGCGTCAATCGTTGCTGGTCGCCTCTCAATAGGGCCATTGTTTCGTTTGCGGTGTGGCATGTGGCACCGTCTTGTTGAAACCACATGTCAGCCAAGTCCAGCTCTTCCATTTTGGGCAAAAAAAAGTTTGTTATCATAATCCACACCAACCAGTGGTGTTTTTGGTGTGTTGGCTGGTCTTCACTCCAGATGCGGCAATTTTGCTTGTTAACGTACCCATTCAACCAGAAATGAGCTTCGTCGCTGAACACGATTTTTCGATAAAAAATGTGGATCTTCCTCCAACTTTGCCAGCGCCCATTCACCAAATTGGTAAACGTTGTGGGAGGTCGTGTGGCTTCAATTCTTGCACCAGCTGTATCTTATAAGGTTTTACACCCACATCCTGTCGCAAAATTTTCCACGTAGTGGAGTAACGGAGGCGCAATTGCTGCGAACGGCGGCGAATCGACATTTCACGGTCATCACTAACACTGGCGGATACAGCCGCAATATTTTCTTCAGTCCTCACTCTACGTCTGCGTGTTGGTGGTTTAAAGTCCAATAATGTAAACTGGGTTCGAAATTTAGTCACAAGCTTCCGAATAGCTCCCTCAGTAGGCCGACCAAATTGCCCATAAATTGGAAGCAGTGCTCGATGCACTCTTTTAACCGAGCATGAATTTTGATAGTAAAATTCAATAATTTGCAAGCGTTGTTCGTTCGTAAGTCGATTCATGGTAAAATTATAGACCAAACTGAACAAGTTTGACAACGACACGATTCACGCGTCATCTGTCAAAAAGTGTTGCCAAAAAGATACTAGCAAAAAAATCAAAAAAAAAATAAAAAAAAAAAAACAGTCTCTCGATGGACAGTGACACAGCTTCATAATTCATTTTCCACTCCTTCATATATTCTACTTTTTTTAGTTATCTTAGGAGTCTACTTCTTTGACTATTTACAAATTTATGTATATTCCATTGCTTGCATACTTTTTGTGTAATATTCGTCTTCTAGCTTGAATTCAGCTTATTAATCGTTTATCATATATGTATATATGTACCAGCTTCCCTGGAAAATAACATTTTTAGTTCTTCGAGTGTAAACCACTGGTGGTTAGGTTAGGTCTACTTGATATTTCGATTTATTTGTTGTGAAATAAAACACTTTTTTTCTGTGACGGGAAAAAGGTTTGACATTTTATCTCTATTGACAGGTAACAAAATGTCACTTTTTATGAAATTACTTTTTTCCCAGCGATTTAGCTGGCAATAATTTTTGTGACGCTGCTTCGGCTCCTTCTACTAATTCCGGTGGAGTCAAAGAAAACTCGGAATCAGACATTTTTTACTTTATAGTATTAAAAATAACTGCTAAACAACCACTAAGTTTACAATTTTTTTATCAAATCAAAAAATTAAATTGACAGCTATTTGATTACTTTAAAAGTTTCCTCAGCAACGCAGGTCTATTGTATAAGTACCTACAACATAGCACATTAATTTCAAAATTAAAATTTCACATCGATAATTTTCTGACTTAAATAGTGTAATAATATAATTTTTCAATATTAAATCGTCGTTTTCCCGTCACAGAAAAAAATTGTGTATTAAACACAGGAAAGATACTAGATTATAAATCTAGTACTTTTTTTCCCGTGCATAATAAATAATTATTATTACTTTCGTTCTCCTTTGATGTAAACGAACCGAACTTGGAGCACCGGGATAATTTGGAATACTGATTTCGAATGCAATTATCAAAATAAATCTAAAGTAGACGGTTTTTAGGGACAAAATGGTATTGCTTTCAATCATTTTTGCCGCTCCCCACCCCGACATCCAGACCACAAGACTAGTGATTAATAAAACTAGAACGTTATGTCCATCTGGCAATTAATAATAGTAATTCCGGCTTTATTAGGGCGAAATTTAGCCAGTAACTACTCTTACATTTAATCCTGATTGACCACTTACGTTTTTTGTTTTACTTTATGTTGATCGTTTGCAATTTCGAAGACATCCTAATTATGAAGGTGGAGAGAGTCTACGTCTTCTGCTATACCGAAGAAGCCGCGTAGACAGAAGCCTAAAACCAGGGTACCTCGGTTGCTATGAGGAGCTTAAAGAAACTTTGTTAATTCGATTTCAAAACTGGCCAAGGTAAAGCCTCTTCAGGTAGACTGTTCCACAATCCTGACACCCTCGGGACAAAGAAGTGGTCGTATCGGCCAGTTCTGAAAGTTCCAAGTTCGAAGTAAGGCGGGTCTGTGTGGCAGGCACATCGCGCGGCGACATCATGGAGGAGAGCTCTGAGGAAGCAAAGTCCGTTGGGATAGCGGTAGAAGATAATTAGATCGCCGACGGCCCGTTGCTGCGGAGAAGGTGCAAATCCAAGAATTTCGAAAAATGTCCGAAGAAATCTGAGCGGTTCAAATCCTTTGTCCGATAAAATTCCTTCTGGCGTTCTAGTTTTAAATAAATATCCTAGATTCTTCACCGTAGCAGCTCATATGATAGAAGCAATAACCCCTCGTATGTATAAGAATAGTAAAAAACGTAACGGTATTCACCCACTCGTCACTAAATTGAAAGCATTCACACTAATATTTACTTAAACATATTAACGAAGGTTCGTCGAAGCTCGCAGCGAAACGAAGCGGCTGCTAACAGACAGACAGACGGACAGACATACCTGCCTGCCCGTATTAAACGTCCATGAGACCTTACAAACAGGATTCATTACTCTTTTTTACTCATTCAATGGCATACAATCCCTTTATTGTTAACGTAATACGTTTAAAGGCCGTTAATCCGACAGTCCAGGACGAGCTTTCGTCTGCTCGTTGCTTGTTCCTTCTTTTTCCTTTTACATTTTTATTTTTTTGTATAAAGTCGTGCAGTTACGTGGACGTGAATACTTAAAAATGATTATTATGTGAGGAACGAACTATGGGCGGTTTGGCCGGATTTAAAGAGTTTTTCTAGGAAACGATCTTTATACATTGTCTATTCTGGTTGAAATTGAAGCCAGCACGTACAGTGTAACGTGAAGCATGATACAGAGTGGTCAGGCTAGCCGTAATCGGGAGATTTCAGTAGGACTGTCTTCCTCTGGACGCATCAATTATTGGTAGGACAGTATTGCGTGTCTTATACTTCCCCGGTCTTGACCGATAACGCCAATAGGAGAAAAAGTATTGAAATCGCGAGTATGAGATACATATTATGTTTTATGGATATACGAGCCCCTTCCCACTTCAGTTGGCCCACTTCAAGATTTGTACCAAAATATGCCTTTATAAACTAAACATGATGAAACTATTTACTTCTAAAACAATTTATTTCCTCAAAAACATTTTAGATACACTCTAGTCATAAAAAATACATATTTGAAATCACTTAGACCTATAACTAATAGAACATCTGAACAAATAAACAATGTGCGAATAAATGCGCGAAGTTAACAAAGCAATAATTGAAAAATTACCATTTGGCAAAAATTTGGTGTAAAACAATCCCATATTTCTTGAAGCTTTTGCTCAGTTCGGTGATTGTACGAGCAGGATGTTGTCGTAGAAACTTTTTCATCTCGTGCCACAAAGCTTCAATAGGTGACAGATCTGGACTGCTAGAAACCCATTTCAAAAGTGGTACATTATTTTCTTCCATCCATTTTATAGCCTTTTTTGAGGTATGGCACGCTGCACCATCTTGCTGAAACACAAAATCTTGGCCGGATGTCAAACATTCTTCCATCACTGGTAATAGCGATTCTTCTAAAATTGCCAAATATTTGTTTGTATCCACATTTCCATCAATAAAATGAAGTTTGCCTACTCCTTTTGATGACATACTGCCCCAGACCATAATGGATGCTGGAAATTTCACTTTTCTCTTCAGACAGTCAACATGGAATGCTTCATTTTTTTGCGAATAACTCTACTGCGACTGTCACCAACACAAACTTCGAATCGAGCCTCATCACTCCATTGTATTGCACACCATTGTTGAGGTGTTCATTGTCTATGTTCTTTAGCCCATCTAAGCCGATTTTTCTTTTGCAGTGGAGCTAATAGTGGCTTTTCTTTGGCCTATAAACAAGTTGTGTTTTTATAAGAAAACTTACCCTGCAAGTGCTAAATCCCAGTTTGTGGGCCTCTCTATGAGTTGTGGACCTCGAAATTCTCCTTCCAACAGCGTCCCTCCACAAAGCACTTAATTGTAAATAATTGGTACGCCTGTTTTTCACGGTAATTCTTCTTAATGCTCTTCGGTCGGCATTTGTGATATTACTTTTTTTCACATACCGTGGCTTAATATTAACTGAACCAGATACGTTATATCTTCTAACAATATTTCTCACACTATACCGCGATAAGTCTAACAAAGTTGCAATTTCTGAGTTTGATTTCCAGAATTAAAAAAATTAATTATCAGTAACCGAATTTTCTCACTAATTACCTTTCCTCTACTCATTTTGAAAACCTTAACTACCCAAAACTATTTTAAACGTATTCTGACAGCTGTGATTAATAAAAACAATTGTCATGACTTATTTTTCACAGCCACCTATGCGTTATAGACTTATTTTGCATTGAAATGAAAATAGGTTGGTATGCTGTAATTGCAACATGTGTTATTTTTATGCTGCAAATTTGAATAGGGAGTGATAAAGTTGGTGTTTTCTAGTTTTCTACTATATACTATCAAAATATTCATTGTTAATATTTTAAACCTATAACACCCTGCTACATTTTTATTATTTGTGTTTGATAAGAAATAGTTGGGCCAACTGAAGTGGGAAGGGGCTCGTACATACATCACGAAAAACCATGTTACCCATTTCCTTTGGTCTGTTTGTTAATGCTTGGACCTAGAACTTGGAAAGTAAGGCTTAGGTTTGGATGAACTTTTCAAACTAGGTTACTAGTATGCCAAAAATGAAAATTCATTGTAGTTTTTGAAAAACGGTTCAGTGATGGCGAAGTTACGGGCAGAGAACGCAAAAATGAAGATCAATCGATCTTCATTTTTTACGTAACGTACTCGTATGTCGTAAAAGTTTTGGCATTTGTTTTTTTTTTTAATAAAGACATTCATTTAAACACTAACTAGTTAACATAAATTACAACCCAATACTTAGCTAAACTATACTATCGAATTATGTGGTCTGCTCAACCAGACGCAACTTTCTTCGAATGTCTCTCATGAGGTCCTGGACGGAATTCAGATCAATTTCTCTCAGTTTCTTGTAACTTGGCGGTCTTAGTTGTTCTTCATCTTGGGCTTCTCAGCCTCCATGATAAACCTTCGTAGACAATAAAGCCCAAAAATCCTCTAGTGGGCGAGCCTGCGGCCAGTTTGGAGGATTATCGTTTTTGGGAACAAAAGGTTTGTTGAGTTGTCGAAACTAGTTTTGGGTATCTCTTGAGTAATGGCGTGATGCTAGGTCTGGCGCCAAAACATGGTATGGTCATTAGCATAATATTCGTGGACAAACTGAAGCAATTTGGAAAGGCAGTTTATTTATTTATTTTCATGTTTACACTAACCGGACAGTCTATGCCATTTAACGGATAGGATATTCACAAATATGTATCTAGAATTCTGGTAATACAATCATATACATTTCTTATTATCAAGAAAGACTTAACCTATGGTAAGAAAATATCTTTTAATTTCGCGCACGGTCCTTAATACATTCATAACTGTTACACATTACATGAACAGGAGAGAAAAGTAATGTATCGCTTTTAGGTACAGTGAGGTACAAATATTTTACATTTGCTCGAGCTTTAGCATAAGGTAGGTAGATGTATAGCAATTTTACCAAGTAGGTATTCACAGTCAATTATATTACTGAGTAGTTTACCTAAAAACATACAAGCAGCATAATCTCTCCGCTTTTCTAAACTGGACATATTAAACCTACTTAGCAACACATCGTGTCTGAAACCAATTGGTGGGTAGGTACTCTCTGTACCACACCAAACCGCCTTTGAACATCTTCGATCTTATTGCGATGCACTTCATAAACAGGGTACCAAATTAGTGAGCAATATTCTATTTTAGATCTCACCAATGAACTGTACAACAGAATCCTGGTCCTTGAATTATTAAAATCTCTACAGTTCCTGATTATAAAGCCCAAGTACTTGTACGCTTCGCTGGTAACAGTATCAATGTGCTCGAGAAACTTTAGCTTCGCATCAAATATACTAAGTGACATATAAATCCGTACACCCAGTTTAAATGGTTTTATTTTAATAAAAGTTGGTGAATGTATTTATCTTACTGTAAATAACAAGTGAAAAAATTTTCAGCCTTATCAGTTGGACATTCCGGTTTTTATCCTGTTTTTTTTTTAAATTCACTAACGCTCTAAAAATGAATATTTCAGCCGCAGTAAAGAATCAACGTTGGCGGATTTTGGTTCTTGACATCCTTTACGATCGGTTACGATGCCTAGAGTACGGAGACCTGTACGATTTCGTCAACTTAGTGAGTTTGATAGGGGCCGTATAGTGGGACTTCGGAAAGCTGGACTTTCTTTTCGGGCAATTGCAGTTAGAGTGCAAAGAAGTGTAGACACTGTGGTTAGGTGTTGTCAGGCATGGCTTCGAGAAGGCCGTATGCAAAGAGTAAGGGGCACTGGACGCCGCCGTAGAACAACAGACCGTGAAGATCGCCGCCTAAGATTATTGGCCTTAAGGGACCGTTTCTCCACTACCGGGTCCATTGCAAATGAATGGTTTGCAGAACACGGAAGACCTATTGGCATGCGAAGTGTTTACCGAAGAATGAGAAGTTTTGGCTTGTTTTCATACCGGCCACACTGGGTCCTCCCTTTAACTCGAGAACACCGACGTAATCGCCTTGAGTGGTGCAGACAACGGTCACTCTGGGATCAGGAATGGAACAGTACTGTCTTTAGTGACGAGTCTCGATTTTGTTTAGGCATGCACGATGGTCGTGCCAGGGTTAGAAGGCGACGTGGTGAAAGGAGGAATCCACAGTTTTTTGTTGAAAGACATGTTCATCACACTGTTGGAGTTATGATTTGGGGTGCTATAGCTTATGGTTCCAGGTCACCTTTAATCTTCATCAGAGGTAACATGAACGCGCAGCGTTATATCCACGAAGTTCTAGAACCCCATCTTTTACCCTATCTTGACACCCTGGCAGATCCCACTTTCCAAGAAGATAATGCCCGACCACATGTTGCAAGAGTCACAATAGACTTCTTTCAACATAATGATGTCACATTGTTACCATGGCCACCAAGATCTCCCGACTTATCCCCAATTGAGCACGTGTGGGATATGATGGGTAGGAGATTGCTCAATTTGCAACGTCCTCCTCAGACTCTAGAAGCACTTCGAGAGGAGTTGGTGGTTGCCTGGAATGAGATACCACAGGAGGACATTGACCACCTGATCAGAAGCATGCCTAGGCGCGTTGGAGAATGCGTAGCACATCAGGGTGCATCCACACATTATTAAAGGTCAAAGGGCTTTAAAGCAGTGCAATCATTTTGAAATTTTTATCATTTACTTATTATGCTTCATTAAGTACTTATACAAAATTTTATTAAAATAAAACCATTTAAACTGGGTGTTCGGATTTATATGTCACTTAGTATATTATGCCCAAATCATTGAATTCCTGACACGGTTTTAGCGGCAATTTATAAGCGGTGTAAACAAAATGCGTTAGTACCACATTTATCCACATTAAGATACAGATTGTTACTTTGACACCATGTGTTAAGAGCATCTATATCATTTTGCAGTATGTGGCAGTCGCGGTTGGTAGAAATTTTACAAAATGTCTTTAAATCACTAGCATAAAGTAGACAGCTACTCTGCAGATCACTAACAACATCATCGATAAAAATTAGAAACAGTAGGGGACCAAGTGCAGACCCTTGTGGTATACCTGAAGAAGGTGTAAAGTCAATGAAAGTAAAACCTCTATATTCAACTCTCAAATATCTATCTGTCAGATTTGAATTAAAAAAGCAATTCCATGATCTAGTTTATCGAAGGCTTTCGAAAAATCTACATACTCAACATCTACTAGTCCTCCCTCATCAATAGTTTCCGAACAAAATTCTTTGAAACATGCTTAATTAGTCAAAGTTGACCTAGCTTGGAACAAGCCGTGTTGGCAGGGTGAAATCTCTCGCTTAACATGGGAAAACATTATATCTTGTAAAATAAATTCGAAAAGCTTGCAAACATTGCTTATAATTACCACAGGCCTATAATTTCTATTTCTAATCACAGATCGGTCTCTTTTTTTAAAAATTGGAGCAATCCTAGATGTTTTCCATACCATAGGGAACGTAGAAGTTTTAAGAGACATATTGAAAATATGAAGCAAAGGTTCAGCTATAATGACAGCGCAGTCTTTAACAAAAATGCAGGTATTCCATCTGGAGTGGCAGATAATTTAGACTTAATTTTTTTCATAGCCTTAGTAACCTGTTTGTGCGTAATTACTGGCAAATTCGATGGTAAAGAAGTATTGTTAGCTGAGATTGCAGGTTGAAAGCTTGTTGAGGTAATGTGAGTTGATTGAAAAAAATGTGCGAAAGCAAACAAGGCATATCAAGTTGGCTGTCATTGAACATCATAGCGTTAGGAATACTTGTAGCATTTTTCCGAGACTCTATAAATGACCAAAACTGTTGAGCATTAGCGGTTCTGTTCCTTTCCATATTAGCAGTACATGCTTGGTATGCCATATCAATGCTTATTTTTATACTTCTTCGCAAACTTCTAAAGGTTTCACAGTGTTGTGGATACTGTGTTCTTTTACACATTTTGCATAAACGACGTTTCTTTTTTATCCTAGCAATTATAGATGAACTAAACCAGGGTGGATATGAATTGTTTCTTGGCAATGTACGAGGAACCCTTCGATTAATTGCTGAGTATATTTCGTAAAACTTACCACATCATTGATTGAATATAAAGGAGTAAAGTCAAGATATGTGCTTATATCTGCTCTCCTGTAATTATATCTTGGAATTTCATTTAAGTCAAACCTACCCAAGACATTTCCTAACATGAGTGATAGTTCAAGCGGAGGGTTATGACTATAAACTGGTAGTAAAACGGCTGAAGCAGGAATCACTTGGAGATCATTTTTACAAAAGACTAAATCAAGAATACCGCCGTTTGAGTTTAGTGTATGGTTGTATTGTTTAAGACTGATGAAGTTGATCAAATTATTGAGTGCTGCTATGTAAGTGTTGTCATTGATGTAGTTAATGTACGAAGGCACATTCAAATCACCTAAGATAATGAGATTATCAGCATTCAGAACATCTATCAGAAATATCTGCTCAAATAAAAGATCATATGTAGGAGCTGACAAATTAGGTGGTAAGTAGACAAGAAT
Organism: Acanthoscelides obtectus; assembly: GCA_963669975.1. Lineage (NCBI taxonomy): Eukaryota > Metazoa > Arthropoda > Insecta > Coleoptera > Chrysomelidae > Acanthoscelides > Acanthoscelides obtectus. The sequence goes on from CAVLJG010000004.1 coordinate 26,287,096, forward strand.
AATGTACACTGCTGATCGCAAAAGTTGTAATTTGACGCCAACTATATCAATGCAGAAAGTGCACGTGTATTCGTCTATGTTGTCCGTATCAAATCCTGATTTTTTGCTCTTCTCACCAATCTCTCTGATCTTCCACCTTTTGGGAGATTCAGACATGGTATTTCCTGCTCGCACTCCTCTATTGTTCGATAAATGATTCTGCGTGAAATGTTTTCATTCTGGAATATTCGACAGATTTCACCTTTGGGTACCCACCCAACCAACCTTTTCTTATTTCTAAAATTAATACGACAACTTAAAGCGAACACTTCAAATTAAATGTCAACAGACAGTAAAGTAAGTAAACAAGCTTTTAATTCCAAAAGCAACTTGATATTATTTTGTGTTTGTTAAAATTAAAGCCAATGAATTTTGTGCCAAAACTTTTACGACATACGTTACGTACCTGCTTATTTATTTGAAAATGGAGGTTAGGTCTACAGGCTGTGTGTTGTAACATCGACAGCTAGCGAATTGGCTACACCTCAGACATAGATGCCCGTAGAAATTTTTCTCAGAGCGACAGATTCAATATTAGCAAGAGGAAACGTTTTGCGAATATGATTATTGTATCATTTTTAAGTGGTGCCGCGGCTTCTATGAGGAGGTTAGATACACTTTCCTAATTCGATTCTTGAACTGGCTAAGATTAGTAGAACTGGAAAAACCCTCCTCAGGCAGATTGTTCCACAGTCTTGATATCCTAGAGAGAGAGGAAGCTGTCTTCCCGACAAAGCTGCAACAGACCTGTGTGTCTCTATTTCGTTAAAGAAAAGGCCGCTTCCAGTCTTTTCTCCAACTCAATCGGAGAGATCGGTTTAGTGCTTTCGATCCTAAATAACGTGCTGTGGTCCGTGAAGATATTGAAGTTATGATGCAGAAAAGGATGCACGTGGAAGAAGAAAATGCTGAGGAAAGCATCCAAGCCCGAGATGATAAATTGAGGTTCTTTGTAGTCAATCTTGTAAAGTCAAAATAAATTTTTTTAAAAACCCGAACGGCCATTTCGGCAACTTATCTTTGATATAATTTATGGTGCAGCAAAGAGGCCAAGAAACAGCAATGGGGCCAAAATCCATCCCTGGAGAATATCCGCGTTCTCATTGTAGGATGAGGGGGAGATCCAAAATATCACAACCGATGGACATTTGAAATGTGAGTAAGAGCAGTTGTTACAGCTGATGACAGCATTTGTACTGTCATTAGCAAATAACTGGATGAGCATGATATAAGCTAGGATTATACTAATTTTGATCATTCCAAATTTCGTAATTATGTACTGTTTTAGATTCGTGTACCTAAACATCGTGCTACTCCGGTGTTTTCGTTCTGACTTACTTGAGATGATAGCTGCAACTTGAACGCATCTACTAATAAACTTCCGATTCATGATAATCAAGATGACAAAGGTAAATCGAACAAAGAGCTCGCTGGGGCTTGAAAAACTGTTCAACTATGTAACTGCATAAAATTAGTGGATCGTGAATAAGCAAATTAGCATAATAAAGAGAAATAGCTATACTAAACAAAAAGCACTCTTGAAATTTACGCTGATAAATGACAAAATACATTTGAATGCCATATACCGGGCACAGTTATAAATATTTTTCCCGATACACAACAATGGTCATTCTATCAGTGAGAGTTTAATAGTATCGGATCCATAATCTAGATACCCAATCATCCAGGAACAGGATTATAATGCTCAAGGGTTTTTTAACATTCTCTCATATCTCAAAAGGTTTCATCTAATATTGATGTTCGTTCTCACAGGATATAAACGAACCAACCTAGATATCCAGAGCATTTGAAATGCTGATTTCGAATGCAATTATCAAAATAAATGCTAAAGTGATCGTTCGATTACAGCAAAATATCGACATCAGTTTCGTAAATCTGTCTACGATTTTCCCAAGAACAGTACTAATAGTAATGGTGTTAATAATACTTATTTGTCTTCAAAATATACACTACACTCGAGACAAAACAAAGGAAAGATGACCCTAAAATTATACAACAATACAACACGACATGGTTTTCCTTATTGTAATGTAATATATACTGTGTCTGAAGTCGGGTAAAATGACATACGTGGAAAAGTTGTCTTGCCCGTTTCCTTTTTTTTGTTTAGGCTAGTATCTCTAGTACAATGGTCGCAAACCTTTCAGTGTGTTGAGCTACTTTGATAATGTTGGAATACAGTGAGCTACCTAGTCGTAAGCGATGTGAGCCAACTTAAATGAAATTATACACAGTTACATGCGACATACATGTGTTTATTTTACTAATACTAATACATACTAATAAACTTAAATAAACGTATAACTAATACATACTACATAACTGCATACATTCCTACCAATTGCAGGTGTTTGAGAAATAAACAAAATTTTCGTCAGCTACAATGGCATGTCACATAGGATTTAATAAAGGTAACTAAAAATAAAAAAGCAACGCGCAATTTTTTAAACTAAAACATGACCAGATAAAAAATGAGACTAATGATGTCTTTGCTAAAATTCTGCGTAACAGAAGTTGCAAACTGTTGGATATCAACTTCCATGAAGGGTGAAACAACAAATTGCACCACTATAGCAGTTTCTTTGAAATCCTAGAAACGATTTTTGAAGTTATCCTTCTATTTCTACATGATATTTACTGTCATATGTTTCTGATGCACTTTGTGATATCTTTTCTGAAAGAACAGGAAAATGCCTGGTATCACCATCGATTAAGTTTTGTTCCCAAAACTCAAGCTTTTTGGTAAACGCTTTTATATCAGAAATAATTTCTGCTAATTCTTTCTCTCTCCCCTGAAGCTGCAAATTTCGTTCATTCAATTTTTCTGTAATATCATCAAGATAACCAAATCTCTAAGCCAGATTGTTTTCCAGTTCTGGAATCGGTTGATCACGTTGTTTGAAAAATTGAACTATGGCAGATATGATATCATTGAAACGTTTCAGCACTCGTCCCCTACTTGACCATCGGACTTCAGAGTGAAGAAGTAGTTCCCCGTGTTGACAGTCAATTTCCTCGGCCAAGGTTTTGAATAATCTTCTTTGTAACGTTCCTATTGCTTTGGAAAAGGATCCGTCGGTGAAGCTCACGAAAGAATGGAGCGGGCATGTTATAGCTCCTTCCTTCAAAGGAATGATGAGTGAGAATGCTACATTTGATCTTGCGTTGCTCTTGGCCTCTTCCACTCTTATAGAAGATATAAGTAGACCCGTCACATTTCCGATCCTGGTTCACCCACGTGGCCTCATCGTGCATCCTTGGGTATGATGGCAACGCTTCACGCTTTATGCAGGCGTTCAGTGGGAGCAGTCTCAAGAAAAGGTCAAGAATCGCTGAAGGGGATGTCCTCATCGCATCAGTTATCCTAGCGCCACCAGTCTTTGAATCTTAGCGAGCTTGCGGGTAACCGTAACCCTTTCGATACCTGACCACCAGACCTCGCATCCATACTGTATCTCAGGTCTTACCAGCGTCGTGTAAAGCCAATGTAGGACCTTTGGTTTCAGTCCTCAAGTCCTGCCGACTAACCGACGCAAGCAACGTTAGTTTCAAATAAAAAACTGTATGAGAATCAGTGGTATTTGGTCGCATAACACATACCGTATTCTACAGATATCGCCGAATTTTCTATGAAAACCTCGTATTGAATGAAACTAAGGCGCACTTTCTCTGTCCTTAAAACCAAATTGTGTTACTTTTTCTCGTCGTCGGCGTAGTTATGACAAATAAAAAGGAACAATTTGTTACACAGCGCTTAAATATGTCCTAATATTTTCTAACAGAACGTTTCTTGTTTTACATGCTCGGCACTCGGTTGACCGTTATAAACGAATAGATAATTATGGCAACCTACAAAACGTGCTATTGTGAAAAACACTCTAATTGGAGGTATTAGTGAATTGTAGGGTACACAAAGGCATTAATAGTGTGTATTGACCGAAGTGTTTATATACAATTATAGCGGAGAGAATGCCTGTATGTACTTATGATTATTAGGTTTACTTATCTGAAAGCAGTTAGATGAGAGATTGTGAAACTATACATATCCAAAAAATTCTACTGCCAGCTACACTATAATTTCGATAAATAGTATATTAAATATGTACAACGTTGGCGCGCGTTTCCTCATAGCGCCACAACATCAACCTGAGTAATAATGCAGCACTATGTGATATCTATTACCAGAATCAACCACTGCGAGAGTAAAAACTGCTCGGATGAACGAAAGCTATATTACTAGATCAACCTAAGTGTGCCACAGGAATTAAAACACGACATACCTGATTTGTGGTTTCGATGATGGCAGCACTTTGCATGCTCTGCAGATGTCGGCAGTGGCACATTGATTTGCAATTTCCAAAGGAACGATATCTCAGACCGAAATGGAGGAATCTATTCCAATCTGCTCGAAGCGATCGATCCCGATGGCTTCGATTCCGATGATTTCGAGACCGCTCCGATTCGAATATAGGCGCGTTCGCAATACGGATCCTCGCACTAGTACTCTCAATTTCAGCAACTTCAAGGTACTAATGTCGTTGTTGAATGTATCACAGTGACATAGAACAAACTGTAAAGCATATCAGGAAACATCGTCTCTAACGCAAATAGTGGTAACGGGAGTGGTCGTCCACCAATAGGCTGAATGTTAGCCTCAATACCCAGCGACAAGTCACAAAATGTTTGAAGTCTGAACCCACAAATTGCCACAAAAATGTGTACGTCCATTTCCAAAAGGAAATTGTATTATAAGGCCCAAGTTCACTAAGAAAAGTCCGTTATTCTCCACCTATAGGGTAACAGACCGTCAGATACAGCGAATGAGCTTCAAGTTCCAATCAACAAATTTTAGCAACCAATAGCTATGAAATGTTTAAAACAAAATACTGTCAAAGTATGAGATAGCAACTTGTCATTGAAACATTGCCAGCTTATTGAATATTAAGAAATTACATATAATTCAGTCAAAATTTTGAGAAATGTTTGATTTTTGAATTAAATTCATGTTTTAATTACTATTGTTGATTTTTTATTCATATTTATATTATTTTTTTCAATTGATATGTGATAATGGGTGTTTTTTCCTATAAACCTCTTGCAGATAGCCATTAAGCACCTACTTGATGACAGGGTCTACAAACAGATATTACTCGTTTCCAAACATACATTCATTCATTTACTTGCCGTTCATCAGAACCATTATGGCACCTTAGATTGATATTCCCGCAAAACCATTCAGGTTTTTTGATATCCATACATCCATAAAGTTGAATATTTTTCGTTGTTCAGTAACTGAACAAACATCCAGACTATATTCACAGCGATTAAGAAATTCCCAAATATATGCCTTAAAGTTACCAGCAAACCATATTTTTCTTTTTTCCTGAGTACAGATTCTAGGTTATATTTATATGAGACATTATTTGAATACAACTGATTATTGCATTTCAAAGAGTGACACATGTGTGGGATCTGTCAACTCTTGGTACCAGTAACAAAACATATATACTCTGAAGGTTTAATTCCATGCTATTCAATCACAATACGGTGACTTGTGTGGTTGTCAGCGGCCATTTTGTGAGGGTGTGACAGGGTTGCAAGATTGTGCATTAATATCCCGTTTCATCCTCCTGGTCCTAGTGGAGTAAGTTCCGGCAACTGTTGAAATATACTCTACTAAGCTTTATAAGACTATTCGTGACATTTTTCCCAAAATCATTGCACAACACTTGAAAAAATGCAAATGAAAATTTAAAATTATGACGCCGCAAAATAACATCATCGGTACCTTGGGTTATACATCTTGACAGTTGGGATGTTCCATAGGATCCTATATTTAGAAGTATCAATACATTTCACGAGTATCGTCATCTTTCGATCCGGACTGTGTCAGAAAGAGGGACTGCCATTTGGCTGCGACATTACCCTGCCAAATCAGACATATCTTTCATCACTTTCAAAGAAATTGAACAAAATCTTCAAATTTGTGAAGTTAGCAAGTTTCACTTCATATGTTCTTACCAGACATGCCCAAATCATCAGTTGCTGCCGTGATATTCATCCCGACCACTGCATCCCCACGGCTAGGCGACCTGTATGTTAAATTTGTATTGATAGGTCAGCGGGTTATGCTATAAATCATATGTCACAGTGGTTGTGCACTGATTGCAAGGGTTAGATTATACCAAAAATATTTTCATAAATAGGAGATCTTTCCCATTCCGGATCGAACAATCTACCAAAGATGCTTATAATCATGATACCTAGTAAATTTTCACGAAACAAAATCAAAACCAGCAAATGTAAAAGATTCATTTCGCACCCTCCACCACGGGACGTGATTGTCGTTAGACTTGGCAACCCTGCGAGTGTCAGATAGATATCCTCGCCAGTCAAAAAAGAAAAATAGACAAACAATAAACATTACTAGTTTTTTTGATTTTTGGACTTAGAAGCCATTATCTGTGAAACATTTTTCATATTTTTTACCTATGTCCATAGTAATTGCATTATGCACCAGAGAGATGTAGGGATTGACACGTCTTACACATGTTATCTATGTTTTAGGATGAAGAGGACATAATGTTTGTGTTGCTTTGAAGAAATTCATTATCCCATAAATTAATAAATGATTACTATTATGACGTAAAGGAAGTTGAGGAATTGGATGGAATGTATTTTATATTCTATTTTCTTGTCTGTACAAATCCACACTATTCAACAGATATGTAATGATAACTTTCAGTATATTGAAGTTGGTAAATTCAAGAGTGCCATGCATTAACAAACGTCCAAATCTGCTGCCAAATTTAACAGCTAGAGAATCGACCTATTATTTGCCGCATTCCCATTCGCTGAGGGGGATAACGGATTGTTAAATGTAAACCTATAACATATATCAAAATACATGAAAGTTGTCCTGTTTTTTCTGTACAAAAGCATCATGTTGGAATCAAAAAGTGGTCTTGTTTATAACACAGTCGAATTTTCACGATTTTATTCAATATTTCAATAGAAATCACTAGTATTCAGAGACCTTTGACAGCTTCTGTCAAATTGCATTACGATAAGGTATTTTCCCATTGGTCCATAATATTAATGTTGGTGAAATTGGCCCTAAATGTGTCAAAACGCTCTAATCAGCAGATCTCTTGCCGAGAGGAATCTTCCATCCAGTTTCATGCTACAATCTCCGTGACTGTCCAACCGCAAAATATACCAAGACCAGACAGGCACTATAGTCGAAATTAAAAGACGAATACGAATTTAGAAAAGCGAGAGTTCATTAAAAGTCAAGCTGGTAAGTTTTGGTATCGAAACCACCGATTTCTCCGGTTCGGGAATCGACACCATCGAAATCAATAAATACAAATAGGAGCGCTCATTAAGACTGTCGGCGCCTTCACAGAGATACTCACAATCCGCTAGATGGCAGCTCAGTTATTTAATGGTGTACTAAACCATAGCGCCTCCTGAAGCCACACTTCTCCAACATATCGGTATCCTTACTGACCATTAACCATTATTCGCATGTCATGGGCATCCAAGACGTGACAATAAGCGTAATGTAGAAAAATTATCAAAAGAATGTCTGGTTCTTTTTTAAATAATGGGCTCATGACATGGACATACTTTAACTTAACGTGGACACGGAATATGAACTCGGTCGCATTGATATGTCTCAGAAAACCATAAAAGTGAAATTTGAAGAATTAGAGCGAACAACATTCTCAAATTTTTGAATAAAGTGTAAAAAACCAACAATAGCATCATTGAGGCATATATACCAGTACCGGCCAGTACAAAAATCCAATCAGCGACCTCTGAAAAAACAATATACAAAAACGTAACCAACAGCCTTAACACCGATGGTATGTTTTTGTTTATTGCGCGAATCGGAATTGAAAGGAATCGTGAACGATTTGAAGGAATCGGTTCCGAGAAAGGAATCCAAGCACTCTTTGTAGATGAGTTGGAGGAAAGAAGGCTAATAATGACACTTCTTCGTACGAAATACCAGGAGGTTTTTATGTACTAAGTGACATATAAAATGCAACACCCAGAATTATTATTTATTTAATTTTGATTAAGACTTGTAAACATATTGGCTATCATGGAAGTAGATGCTGATAAAATGTTGAAGGGAATCTCCGAGCCGTACTTTTTTTGTAAGGGATTTTTTGTTCTATCAAGATCTGAAAAATATGAACATGTTTACTTAATATTCAGTGATTTTTCTGTGTTGGTTCCAATTGTTTCATTGCATTATCATGCCTAGAGTTTCGCAGATACTCAACTTTCCGAGTTTAAGAGGGGTCTTATAATCTGAATACGTGAAGCCGGATTTCCTTTTAGGGTGAATCGAAACGAAGCTACTGTAAAGAGATGTTGTCGAACGTGGTTCCAAGAAGGCTGAAATCGACGAGTTAGAGATACTGGACGTCAAAGACAGTTGCGAACCAGTGGTTTGATGCTGTCGAGGGCAATAACAATGAGGATAGTTTATCGCCGAATACGGTCTTTTGGATTGTTTTCATACCGTCCCCATCTTGTACTACCTTTGACCCCACAGCATCGTCGGCAACGATTGGTATAGACGTGAACGGAATATGGAATGGAACTCAGTCGTGTTCAGCGGTGAGTCTAGATTCTGTTTCGGCACACATGATGGCCGTACAAGAGTAAGGAGGAGACGTGGTGAATTCTATCGAACGGCATATTCATCGCGCTGTGGGTGTTATGGTATGAGGTGCCATTGCTTACAGCAGCAGGTCACATTAGTGTTCATTCGAGGTATCATGAAAATAGGCACGTGGAACATACAAGGTTCGTTCGAAGCTGGACAATTAAAACAACTAGCAAATGAGCTGAAAAACCATAACTTCGATTTGGTGGCTCTACAAGAAACAAAGCAATTAGGGCAGGACATAATAGAGGTGGACGATTATGTTTTCATGAATAGCGGAGGTAAAAATAGATTATTAGGAACTGGATTCATGATGAGGAAAAAAAGCAGCATTAGTGGAGTTCACCCAATACACGGATAGATTCTGTAAATTAAGATTGAACGGACGTTACCAAAAAATCACGTTTATTAACATACATGCACCATCAGAAAATAAAGATTTGGACATAAAGGAAATTTTTTATTGCGAATTAAGTGAAATATATAAGAATATACCTACGTATGATATGAAAATTGTATTGGGAGATCAGATGAGATTTATATACCGACGATAGGTAAATATAGTAAACACTTGGAAACCAGCATAAATGGGCAGTTGCTTATCGATTTCGCAAGAGAAAGGAATATGATAATGAAAAGCACAGATTTTCAGAGGAAAGAAATATATAAAGGAACCTGGAAATCACCTGTCGCAAAGGTCGTGAATCAAATCGATCATGTACTAGTAGAAATGTGCGAGGAAAAAACATAAAAAATATTAGAACCTACAGAGGGCCAGATATAGATTCAGATCATTATATACTTGGAGTAAAGTTAAAGCAAAGAATTCCAATAGTGAAGAAACAAAAAAGAGAGATGAAGAAGGCAAACCAACCAGTCAGATTAAATACAATGAACCAACAGAAGAGATACGAGGAACAAGTAAACATAGAGCTAGACAGTAAAAACCAAGTAGACGGTGTCAATGAGAGATGGAATAAAATAAAGAAAGCTATGAACAAGGCAGTCAGTTCCATAGATACCAAGATAACCAAAAAAATGTCATGGTTTGACGACGAATGCAAGGCAGAACTGCAGAAGAGAAATGAAGTCCGATTAAAGGCAGTAAAAGAAAATACAGAAGAATCCAGAAAATAATACTCAGAACAAAGGAAAAAAACAAAAGCATTACTGAGAAAGAAGAAAACAATCAACTCTGAAAATATCCTAGCTAAAATAGAAGAAAATTACAAAAAGAAGGAGGTAAGGACCCTTTATCAGGGCGTTAAACGGGAAAGGGATACCAACCCAAGACGATTATATATAAAGATAACGAAGACAGAATAGCAGCAGAAGAAAAACAGATTTTAGAACTATGGAAAAACTACTTCAACGAGCTCTTAAACACAGGAGAAACAGAGGTTACCTAAGAAGAAAATGGAAGGGAGAGATTTGATAATATTCCAATAGAAGACAACGACAAAGCACCAACATTAACAGAAATACAAGAAATAATAGGTAGATTAAAAAATAACAAAATCCCAGGAGCTGACAGCATCACTGCCGAAATGTTCAAATACGGGGGACAAAAACTCGAGGAAGAAGTTCAAAAATTGATCGAAGAAATTTGGATATATGAAAAAATACCAGAGGGGTGGACTGACGCAATATATAAGAAAGGAGATAAGAGCAAATGTCACAATTACAGAGGAATTGCACTAATGAATATTGTCTATACAATATTAACATCGCACACGAAGAATCTACTGAGAGAAAGTATGGAAAGCATCGTAGGAGAATATCAGACTGGATTTAGACGCGGAAGAAGCACAATATACCAAATTTTCGTACTACGAGAAATACAGGCAGAAAGCTACGAGCACTTGAAGCCGACGTTTGCATTATTCGTTGACTTCAAACAAGCATACGATAAGGTAAATCGGAAGAAAATGATCGAGGCTTTAAAATTAATGGGAGTCGAAGAAAAACTTATTAGACTGATAACGATATTAATGAAGAAGACAGAAAATAAAGTCAAAATCAACAACGAATTATCGGATTCTTTTATCGTTAGAGAAGGAGTCAGACAAGGAGACCCACTTTCATCAGTCCTGTTCTGCCTAAGTCTTGAAAAGATTATAAGAGATTCGAAAATAAATAGAGAAGGATTACTTTATCATAAGAAATAGCAATGCTTACCATTCGCTGACGATTTAGTGATCATAACCAGAAGTGAGGAGGAATTATGAAAAGTGGCGAAGAGGCTGGAAGAGACTGTCAATGGGTTTGGATATTAACGAAGAAAAAACTAAGTATATGAAATGGACAGAGGAACAGTTTAAAAATGAGAGGTTAACAGTAAAAGCAGCCAGTTGAAAAACTTACCAATTTGAAGAGATAGAAACGTACACGTATTTAGGAACTGTTTTTAAAAGACGATCAGATATTGGGGAAGAAATTCAGAATAGGCTGATAATGGGTAACCGGTGTGTTTAATCACTGAATCGAATACTAAGAGAAAGGCTAAACTAAGGTTGTATAAAACTATTATAAGACCTATTGTCAACTATGGCAGTGAAGTATGGACATTAAATAAAGCAGAACAGAACAAAATCGCTATTTGGGAGAGAAAAATCTTACGCAAGATATTCGGTGGGAAGCGGGAGTGCGGTAGATGGATGCGGAGAACGAACAAAGAACTGCAATCTCTTCATGGTGAACCTGATATAGTAGGAACAGTGAAAGCTCAAAGATTGAGATGGTTGGGACATATCCAAAGGATGACGGACACCAGAATACAAAACAGAGTACTAACAAGCAATATTGGTGGAAAAAAGAGGCTAGAAAGACCTAAAACCAGATGGAAAATGGAAGTGGAAATGGATATTCAAGAGTTAAGAATGAACAATTGGAAGAAGAAGGCAGTAAACAAGAAAAGCTGGCGACCGGTTACCACTCAAGCGATGTGCCTATTAGGCCTGCAGTGCTGAACTTTATATATAACTGCAAGACAAAAAACATGCTCATGCCAACATGATTATGAAACAGAATGCTTACCGAACGGGCATCATACAGACTCTAATAACAGATGTCATACATACAGATGCGACAGTGTCTGGTGCTTCCTTTGACCTTTGTGTCCCATCTAATTGACAACTATCCATACCATTTCTCGAAATTCTTTAGAGAGCAAATAACAGCCCCAATAGAGATTGTAGTAAGAGTCCATGAGCCTCTAAAGCTTTTTGAAGGGCAGGAGGCAAGTTTTCCCTGAAGCGGCCAAATCTTCTAATCACGTTCAAATGCAATACATAAATTCGTTTAGTCTCCGCATTATCTATTTTCTGCTCCCAGCTATAGTTCTCAAGATTTTTAGTCTTAGGAATTTGCTCATTTTTATTCCATATTTGTTAGAAACGTATCAATGCGGTTCGTACACCTGTCACCAACCTGGCAGTGATCGTGTCCAAGATCCCGTCACCAAATTTTGTTCATTCTGCTACGCACTTTAGACGGAATTCATACGGCTGGATCCCGACAAATCACCGACCACTGTACGAACAAACCATTTATTACACTATTATTTTATATCCAGGATCGATTCAACAACATTTAGGTCTCTTTTTGAAAAAACGGGTTTAAGGCGCATGCTAATATTTTGAAAAAACATAGAGACATCTCGGCACAAATGCCACTATTGGAAGTACTTTAGAAAATAATTTGGTTCGTGTTAATGTAACAAATTTGCGTGGATCAGATCTTAATATTTTAATCTCTCGAGAAATATAATGTGAATTACCAAAGATGGACAAGTATTAAGAAAACGAAGCATTTCCGGATCGACGTTCATACTATGAACTTTACGAGTTATTGTAGTTTATGGGAATTGCTACGAGGTCTGTAAATTCAATGATGGGACTGGCAACGTAGCGTTCGAACTGGCAACACTTTAGGCGTCAGGCTTGGAGGGGAGGTAGGAGAACATGTGATCTGCTTTCAGTTCAAGTTTGAACTCACTCGAGTCATTTGGTTGTCCGTAGCGATTTTTTTTGTAAAACAGTTTATCCTATTCTAAAAACGGATGACATCAATTTAGAGCAACAGTGTGCTATCAGGGTTTACTTCAGACTTGGGCACAGTGCAATGGAAACTCTTGCTGAATTTCAGTAGGCTTTCGGAGATGCTGTTTTGTCAAGAGCCCATGTTTTTCGGTGGTTTCAGACATTTTCGGAAGGGAGAGAATCCATTGAAGATGAACCACAAAGCGGAAGAACCGGTGAAGATCGTCGGTTGACAGTCAGAATGATCGGGGAACCACCGTTCATCGCATCAAGAACACGAAAATGCTTCTTGTCACACAGCAATGTGAATAAACGAGTTTTTGGCCAGTAAAAACATTCCTGTGATTCATCAGCATCCTTATTCACCTGACTTGAGTCCTTGTGACTCTTTTCTCTTCCCGAAGTTGAAAAATCACCTAAAGATAACTTATTTTGGGACAGTCGAAAACATTAACGGCTGTAACCGATCAGCTGAAGGCTATTCCAGTATGGGAGTTACAGCACTGCTATGAGGAGTGGAAGAACACTCTCAAGTCCTGTATGGCTTCAGAAGGGAGTTATTTTGATTGTGACAAGATAAAATTGTATGTATATTTGGATCAAAATTTTAAAAAATCAGTCTCGTTACTTATTTTACAGACCTCGTAGATATCTGAAAACCTTTATTATTATCATTAACTACCAGTTCTGAAACAAAAAAGCGTGTCATTAACACCTCGTCAGTCAGCGCACCTGCCAAAAATTGAGTCCTATCCATCTTTTAATATTGTTCAGGTGGCTTCCTAGAACTGCATACTCTGCACCACTGATCATCCCCTTACACGCCGTTATACGTGAGCGCACAAACACACCAATTTCAAGGGGATTATTTTTTACGCGGGATTCCGGCCCGGCTCCTCAAACAACTTTGTCACTTCTACAAATAAGCGCCAAACGAAAATCCGCAGTTCCTAAGCTGGTTTTCGTTTCCTATAGAAATATTATGGGTCCTTTGTACCACCCGCTGTCATTATTTGTCATAGGACGCACTGAAAAGGGATATACAATTGATCGTATCGGACTATTAGAGCCAGGTAGCCTTTAGGATCGGTCTCAGAGGCAGTAGGCTGTTGGTGTGCGTTTGAAAAATTGAACTGTGCTGACCGACATTTCTTAATATTTGTGGGAATGCCAAGGCTCATTCAGGATTACGTTGAAATCGATATAGAATATTACATTTATTCTAACTTGAATATGTGTATTTCTGCAATTCGCGGGGTAAGAAAAAATGCAGTTCATACGCAAGGCTGTCATCAGTTTATAAAGACCCAAAGTTGGCCTCTCTGAAAAAAGTGAACTACGAACATGTTAAACAAAAATTTTAATGGATTAAGGGCCGAATTCACCAACATTAATATTATGGACCAATGGGAAAATACCTTATCGAAATGCAATTTGACAGAAGCTGTCAAAGGTCTCAGAATATCAGTGATTTCTATTAAAATATTGAATAAAATCGTGAAAATTCGACTGTATTATAAACAAGACCACTTCTTGATTCCAACATGATGCTTTTGTACAGAGAAAACAGGTCAACTTTCATGTATTTTGATTTGTGTTATAAATTTACATTTAGCAATCAGTTATCCCCAAAAGCCAATGGGAATGCGGCAAATAATAAGTCGATTTTCTAGCTGTTAAATTTGGCAGCAGATTTGGACGTTTGTTAATGCATGGCAATCTCGAATTGAAGTTCAATATACTGTTATCATTACATACCTGTTGAATAGTGTGGATTTGTCTGTATTTTGCAAGAAAATAGAATATAAAATACATTCCATCCAATTCCTCATCTTCCTTTACATCTTAATAGTAATCATTAATTAATTTACGGACTAATGAATGTCTTCAAAGCAATAAAAACATTGTCCTCTCCATCCTAAAACGCATGTTTAAGAATGTTTATTCACTGGTGGGGTTATCTATCTGTCACTCGCAGGGTTGCCACGTCTAACGACGATAACGTCCCGTGGTGAAGGGTGCGACATGAATCTTTTACATTTGCTGCTTTTGAATTTAAAGTAGGAATACAAACATAGTACTTATGATAGTTGGAGCTAGACTGATAACACTTCTTCAAAAATATTTGAAAAATGTGCACACCGTCATGGTCTGTTGTCAAATTGCAAATGAAGTATCTGAAAATTCTTACATACAGTGGACCTTCGTCATAGTTTACTATCCTGGTTATGATCATTTTTAGCAGATCTGTTGTATTATCAAATTGATGAACAAATATAAGAATGCTCTTATATACCTACATACAGAGGATTTTTCATGTAAATTTACTAGGTATCATGATTATAAGCATCTTTGGTGGATTGTTCGATCCGGAATGGGAGAGATTTCCTATTTATGAAAATATTTTTGGTATCATCTAACCGTTGCAATCAGTGCGCAAAAACTGTGACATATGATTTATAGCATAACCCGCTGAAATATCAATACAAGTTTAACATACAGGTCGCCTAGCCGTGGGGATGCAGTGGTCGGGATGAATATCACGGCAGCTACTGATGATTTGGGCATGTCTGGTAACAACGTATGAAGTGAAACTCGCTAACTTCACAAATTTGAAGATTTTGTACAATTTCTTTGAAAATGATGAAAGATATGTCTGATTTGGCAGGGTAATGTCGCAGCCAAATGGCAGTCACTCTTTCTGACGATACTCGTGAAATGTATTGA
Source organism: Acanthoscelides obtectus (assembly GCA_963669975.1). Classification (NCBI taxonomy): domain Eukaryota; kingdom Metazoa; phylum Arthropoda; class Insecta; order Coleoptera; family Chrysomelidae; genus Acanthoscelides; species Acanthoscelides obtectus. The sequence goes on from CAVLJG010000004.1 coordinate 26,302,609, forward strand.
TACTTCTAAATATAGGATCGTATCGAACTTCCCTACTGTCAAGATGTATAACCCGAGGTACCGACGGAGCTATTTTGTGGCGTCATGGAAATAATTTTAAATTTTCATTTGCATTTTTTCAAGTGTTGTGCAATGATTTTGGGAAAAATGTCACGAATAGTCTTATAAAGCATAGTAGAGTATATTTCAACAGTTGGCGGAACTTACTCCACTGGGACCAGGAGGGTGAAACGGGATATTAATGCACAATCTGGAAACCCTGTCGCACCCTCACAAAATGGCCACTGACAACCACACAAGTCACCGTGTTGTCATTTAATAGCATGGAATTAAACCTTCAGAGTATATGTTTTGTGACTGGTACCAAGAGTTGACAGATCCCACACATGTGTCACTCCTTCAAATGCAATAATCAGCTGTATTCAAATAATGTCCAATATAAATATAACCTAGAATGTGTACTCGTGAAAAAGAAAAATATGGCAAATTTGTAGTTTTTTTTGCAGGTTTTAGGTTTGGTGGTAGCTTTAAGGCTTATATTTGGGAATTTGTTAATCGCTGTGAATATAGTGTGAATGTTTGTTCAGTCCCTGAACAACGAAAAATGTTCAACTTTATGGTTGTATGGATATCAAAAAACCTGAATGGTTTTGTGGGAATATCAATCTAAGGTGCCATAATGGTTCTGATGAACGGCAAGTAAATGAATGAATGTTTGGAAACGAGCAATATCTTTTGGTAGAGCCTGTCATCAAGTAGGTGCTTAATGGCTATCTGCAAGAGGTAATATAGAAAAAAACACCCAGTATCGCATATCAATTGAAGAAAATAATATGAACATGAATAAAAAATCAACAATAGGAATTAAAACATGAATTTTATTCAAAAATCCAACATTTCTTTAAATTTTGACTGAATTATATTTTATGTAATTTCTTAATATTCAATAAACTGGTATGTTTCGATGACAAGCTGTCATCTCATACTTTGACAGTATTTTGTTTTCAACATTTCATAGCTATTGGTTGCTAAAATTTGTTGATTGGAACTTGAAGTTCATTCGTTGTATTTGACGGTCTGTTACCCTATAGGTGGAGAAGAACGGACTGTTGTTGGTGAAATTGGCCCCAAGTCAGTCAGATATACCTATATAATTTGTACGTAGCTCCCAGTTAATTTGCGTTGCGTAGGACACATACAGGGTGTTCAAATTCGACCCTCGCCGTTGGGATCTCGGAAACTGTAGGAGATACGAGGTCGCTTAAATGGGGGCAAAGTTGCATATTTAGGTCATCAACAAAATGCCGCTTAGGAAGTTTCGAAATTCAAAGTACTTCCGGAGAGAGAGGCGGAAAACAACGAATTTTCCCAAATTAGTAATTTTTCCTGGATTTATTTGCAGTGGGATTTCAAAATAAATTTCACATTAGCATTGCCACTTTTTCTCCTATCTTCGATAATTAGAATTTCAATATGACGTTTCTTCTCTTGTCGTCCAGCATCAACTTTATTTTTAATTCTGATTCCAAAAATGTCTAATACATCACACATTGGCATTGCCAAGCCTTAGTTATTTCAAAAAAGCAGAATTTCCTAAGTACGCATTGAAATTATCAGATAGTCATTTGTTACATATTATCCCAAAATCACTTTTATTTTTCTTTGACCTTATTTCAGACCGCATTTTAAAGGCAATTGCATGCTGTCATTGTTACTTATTCGATAATAATCATAAATAAGCAGAGATAAATCATAGCATTAGTTCAAAATGTTGTCCGTTATTTTGTATGCCAAACCTGACTCTTCTCTGTACATTGTTCACTGCTTGGTTTATTTATCTTCTTATCAGTCGTACAAACTTTGTTGCTATGTTCAATTTGAGGTCTGGCATACGAAACAAATCTGATCTGATAATTTCAAGGCCTACCTAAGAAATTCTGTTTTTCTTTAATAACTAAGCCTTGGCAATGCAATTATGACACATTGTATATTTTTAAGAATAGAATTAAAAAGTCTATTCGTTTACGCAAACATCCAATATGACCTAGGAAATTCTGATGTTTTTGAAATAACTAAGATTTTTTTCTTATTATTTATATGTACATAAATCCAATATGAAGACTATAAGAAAAAATGAAGCTGATGCTGGAAATCAAGAGACGAAAACGTCATATTGAAATTCTAATTATGCCATCTTGCAAAGAAAGATAAAAAGTAGAAATGTTAATGTCCAATTTATTTTGAAACTCCGCTACAAATAAAGTCAGAAAAAAATAAAACTATTTAGAGAAAATTCGGTTGTTTCGTCTCTCCCGAAACTACCCTGAATTTCTAAACTTCCTAGCCGGCATTTTATTGATGACTTAAATACGCAACTTTGCCCTCTTTTAAGTGACTTTGCATCTCTTACAGTTTTCGACCTCCCAATGGTGAGGGTCGGATTTGAAACACACTGTATATTGAAAATAGTTAGCGGTGGAACCTATGATGTGTGGAATATGAATGTGAGCGCAGAATTACAGGGGTTGGAAGCAAATAAATATAATAACGCCAAAAAATTGAGATGCGCCCTCTTCAACCCCTTGCAGCCCTCTGCATCCAATTTTAAGCTCCTACAGAGCCAAGGATTAACGGACTGATGACAAGGTTTTGTATGATATAAATGTCATAAAAACATCAACAAAAATCTCTAAATATTACGCGATCAAAATACTTGCCCTATAGGGGAAGGGAAATTTAAGGCTGGTATTTGAACGGACATTCGCAAGATATTTTGGAATTCGTGTAAGCTACAGAATTAGCACTAAAAAATGTAATCAAATCACTACGCACATCTATAACATTTAACACGTTGCCCAGCCTAATCACTTTAATTTCGTTCAGCCTGTGGAAAGTGCTGATATTCTTCCAGGTTAAGTAAGATTGTGGAAGTTGAGTTAGGTAAAGTGACATTACATGCCCGATACAAGATGTAGTTCTATCAAATTACTCAAATAAACATTCTCTAGCGTCAGATATTTAAGAGTTTTACAATTGTATCAATGGCCTAAGTTCATTAAATGGTGAAGCTAGTTGAACTGCACCGTTTAGTGAAGATACTAAGTTGTTTAATTATTAGCAATCATCAGCATGGAATGGGGGGTTTGAAACAGATCAAGGGAACGCACCCAAGCGGGTATGGTACTGGAATACTCAATCTGTTGTGCACAAAAGGTGACAACCCTGTTAAAGACCCCCTCAAATAGTTCCCCAAAGCTTGATATATGGTTAGCCCATACGCTGAAAATGATAGGGAGACTCCTATGCTTCTGGCCTACACTGAGAGACTTACTTGAAAGTTGGCGTGGAAGATAGCCGTTGCCTTTGAGCGACAAGTGAGTAAAACTGTGTAGCTCCTTAAAGCTTGTGGTCGTATGTGTATTTCTTGTTTTGGCCCCACAAACACCAAAAGGTTACCTACAAAGCCTGATATATACAGGGTGTCCCAGAAGTAGACGTCAAGCCGAAACCGGGTGATAGGCAAAGTCATAACAGCTATCAGAAAAATATTTAAAAAAATTTTATGTATGTGTTTTGAAAATTATAGGTCTTTGAAAAAGATATAGAAATTTCACACCCTACGGCAGTCTGTCAACTCCTGTTACTACAAATATTAACTTTTTTTGGATTTTATTTCTACAATGTAATGATGAATAATGCATCTTCAAACTGGTGACTCAACCTTACTGCCAACTTTTCTCGTTCAGGAAAAATTGCCACTTATTTCTCAACCAAGTATTCCAAAGTAAAACTTTGCTCAACTTTAACTGGCTGTACTGGAAAAAAATGTACTACGAGAGTTTGGCAAGAAACCTTAAAAGTTGGCGCATTTAATAAGGATTCCAAAATGGTATAACACTTAGAAGATTACTCGTTAACTTATGCACAATTTTTATTTGAGGAAAAACTGATGAAAATTTTTCAAAATTTCCTAATTAAACAGCGATTATGAAAACGCACAAGGACCCTTAAGGATAACTGTTTGCACAACAGTGGGCGTCAAAATGCTGCTGATGATGATTTACCTTTACAGCAAATGCTCAAACTGTTTTCCTTCAGCCGCAATACACGCTCGACATCTTCTTAAAAAAGATCGGGTTACAGTTCCCCAGTAAAAAAAATCTAACAGATTCAAATCTGGTGACCGGGCTGGCCACGGTATTGTACCAGACCGCCCTATCCATCTGCCTGGAAAGTTTTGATCGAGATACTCTCTCACTGAGAGTGCATAGTGCGCTGGGCAGCCATCATGCTGAAACCACATGTCCTTGTAAATACTCAGTGGCACGTCCTTCAATAAATTTTCTAAATGATTTTGCAGAAAACCTTAATAAACCTCAGCAGTCAAAGTCTCTGGGAACTCAAACGGACCGATTATTTTACTATTTAAAATTCCTGTCCAATGGTTTATCTTGAAGCGATATTGAGATTTGTCTTCTCTCATCAAATGTGGGTTTGCTACGTGCCACTCGTGTAAGTTATGCAGGTTCATGTACCCATCTTTCTTAAATGTGGTCTCATCTGACCATACAATTTTTTCAAAGAACCGCGGATCTTCCCTGTGTCTTTCTAACATTGTGCGACAAAAAGCAACTCGGGGCTCATAATCCCGGGGCAGAAGAGCTTGAACACGGTACGTGGTATGGATGGAGCACGTTTTTTTGCAAGATTCTATGGGCTGTACTTTTGGGCACACCTGTTTTTAGTTCTATTGCACGCACTGAAGTACTCGGGTCTTCTTCGACAGCTCCTAGCACCAGGTTTCGTAAGGAAGGACAAATCTTCCCTCACCGTGTGATTGGTTTGGTAGTTGGCCCTCTGAGAACAGTAAGCGGTGCACATTTGTGAGCACTCGATGATCTGGATGACGAGCTGCATTCGGGTACCTCTCACAGTAAAGTCTCGCTGCAGCACTAACGTTGCATCTGCATTCCCCATAAATGAGGTGCATGTTAGCATATTCTTGTACGGTGTACACGGAATAGCGGCACTGCACAATCACACTATCAAAGATAGTCAAAGGAAAGCAAATGTTGTTTTGAAGAGCAATTAAACAGTCCAAATCCAAATGCCAAACGATGAACAGTCCAGTTCACGAATCCAAAATTAGTAACAGTACGAAATCAACAAGCACGAACATGTAAAGATGCGCAGTAAACGAAGGAGTACTGATCGGTATCAAAGTGTGCAAATAGCAAGTAAGTGATGTGCTTCATCAATACCACATACAGCGTGTTCAACCTCTCCTGCCCCGGGATTATGAGCCCCGAGTTGCTTTTTGTCGCACAATGTTAGAAAGGCACAGGAAAGATCCACAGTTATTTGAAAAAATTTTATTGTCGGATGAGACCACATTTAAGAAAGATGGGTACATGAACCTGCATAACTTACACGAGTGGCACGTAGCAAACCCACATTTGATGAGAGAAGATAAATCTCAATATCGCTTCAAGATAAACCATTGGACAGGAATTTTAAATGGTAAAATAATCGGTCCGTTTGAGTTCCCAGAGACTTTGACTGCTGAAGTTTATTTGGATTTTTTTGAAAAATCATGTACAAAATTTATTGATGGACGTGCCACTGAGTATTTACAGAGACATGTGGTTTCAGCATGATGGCTGCCCAGCGCACTATGCACTCTCAGTGAGAGAGTATCTCGATCAAAACTTTCCAGGCAGATGGATAAGGCGGTCTGGTACAAAACCGTGGCCAGCCCGATCACCTGCTTTGAATCCTTTAGATTTTTTTACTGGGGAACTGTAAAAGAAAAAGTGTATTTCAAGCCGATTCAAAATGTAGCTGAGCTACGGCAAAGACTATTGGAAGCAGCTGAGTTTGTTAATAACCGTGGATTCGCTCGTTTAATAACCCGATCTTTTTTAAGAAGATGTCGAGCGTGTATTGCGGCTGAAGGAAAACAGTTTGAACATTTGCTGTAAAGGTAAATCATCATCAGCAGCATTTTGACGCCCACTGTTGTGCGAACAGTTATCCTTAAGGGTCCTTGTGATTTTCATAATCGCTGTTTAATTAGGAAATTTTGAAAAATTTTCATCAGTTTTTTTTCAAATAAAAATTGTGCATAAGTTAACGAGTAATCTTCTAAGTGTTATACCATTTTGGAATCGTTATTAAATGCGCCAACTTTTAAGGTTACTTGCCAAACTCTCGTAGTACATTTTTTCCAGTACAGCCAGTTAAAGTTGAGCAAAGTTTTACTTTGGAATACTTGGTTGGGAAATAAGTGGCAATTTTTCCTGAACGAGAAAAGTTGGCAGTAAGGTTGAGACACCAGTTTGAAGATGCATTATTCATCATTACATTGTAAAAATAAGATCCAAAAAAAGTTGATATCTGTAGTAACACGAGTTGACAGACTGCCGTAGGGTGTGAAATTTCTCTATCTTTTTCAAAGGCCTATAATTTTCAAAACACATACATAAAATTATTTTAAATATTTTTCTGATAGCTGTTATGACTTTGCCTATCACCCGGTTTCGGCTTGACGTCGACTTCTGGGACACCCTGTATATTTACCCCATATGCTGAAAAAGAAAGAAGACTCCTGGGATCTGGCCTACACTGAAATACAATAAATTGCATGAAAGATAGCTAGTGCCTTTGAGCGTCAAGTGAGTAAAACTGTGTATTTTCCCCTTCCAAAGATGCTCCCGCTGAGTAATGCTCGTGGTAACATACTGTATAGATTTAAAGCTTGTGGTAGTGGGTGTGCTTCGGCTCCACAAATTCCAAAATTAGCAAAGGCCAAATATAGCTTTTATAGCTCGCTGTTACAAATTCAACGATTCTTCTATGAAATCTGATAAAATCGAAACAAACAACCCGATAAAATGCTCTAAAACGAGTTCCGCGAAAGAACGTTGAAAACACCTCTGTGCAAACTTGTCCCACGATATCAAATCAGAACTTCTCATATAGTCACGCCGGTGCTCCCGGAAACTTTTCGAACTTCCAACTGAAAGATAAAAGTTTATGTAAACGATTCAGATACCCGTGGGTACATCATCCATCATACTTATAAGGACACTATTAAACTAAAATAAACTTTGTCCTATGCCACTAAAGAAATTCGGCCGATTATCACGTCAATTCAGATTTGATCTCGTTTGATTTGCATAATGGTCCGGACTAGTCTTTAATACACTCTCAGAAATTATCGTCTTAGTTCAGTCAACTAGGTCAGAATCTAACAAAGACTTTCTGTACATGCCATATTTTCACTAAGTTCTATGCCCGAAGGCCCAAATAAAAGAACTCCTCCAGATTCCTTAACTGCAATGCATATTGATAAGAAAGTAATAGCTATACAAGTACAAGTGTCTTGGGACCGATTCGTTTTTTGATTTACATCAATGATCTGCCAATCAATATATATTATTTGCGGATGACACGACATCAATATCCTCCAATAGTAACTTTGACCACGTATTACTCGATTCTCAGCAGCATTTTAACAACATTCAAAAACTGGTTTAATGCCAACAGTTTGTCAATCAATATAGCGAAAACTCAATCTCTTCTACTCAGTACTCTTCCATATAGAAGTAATTTAGTAGAACCCGTGAAATTTCTTCATCACCTCTTTATCAAAGAAGTTATCTAGAATAATATATAGGATACGTAGTTTAAATACCTACGTAGCAAAATCGACTTTAATGACAGCCTATTATGCTTACTTACAATCTAACTTGCAATACTGCATACTGATTTGGGGTCATTCATGTAAGGTATCGAAGGTGTTTGTTGTTCAGAGACGATGCTTGAGAATAATAGCAAACTTACATTTCAGACAGTGTTGCAAGACGACATTTATCAACCTAAAAGTTTTAACTGCCATGCATATACATATATACTGGAATGTCCGATCCACGGTAAAAATAATTACGATAATTACAGAACTCCGAAAGAGATTCACAAATATAACACAAGGTTCAACAATGAATTAATACCAGAGTACACAAGACTATCAAAAACTAGACACGGAAGTAATTATTTCAAGTGAAGTTTTTTAATGCGCGGCCCAGGTTTTGTCAAAGACTCAACTCAACCATTTTTAAATAATGATTTTACCGACTTTGTTCCATAATTGTTGACTATTTGTTTTATTACTTTGTTTTCGTTTGTGTTTTTTTGTGTATGTGATATATTTTTATTACATTTTATTGTTCTCCAGACGTGTGTAAGGACTTTTGAGTACAAACATGAAAAAATTATTACTATTTCATATTTTTTTAACCGTCTTATTTTATTGTTAATCTAAATTTTAAACTAGGTTTTATCAAGTTTTTTTTTACCTTTTATTGCCACTTTGTGTTTTACGTCTGTCTTATTTTCGTATTGTTTGTTGTTTTTACTTACTCTTTTATGTTCTACTATAACTGACCTGTGCAAAAACATTTTTGTATGATAGTACCAATAAATTATTATTATTATTATTATTATCAACTGTAAAAGGTTAACGTCAAGCTCAATCGACGGGTTTTACTTGTTGTCATACATTTTTTTTTGTTATTCTTGTTGAACATCTTTGCAAAAGACACCAAATCTACAAAAATTTCAAAAAATCAATATATCTTTTTGAAAAATTATTTTGTCATCGACAAAAATGTACCGTATGTGCAGATACACAAAATCCATAAAATTCATATTTTTTGATGATGAAGTATAAAATTATTTCGGTTGAATCAACATACATGCATTTGAAAACTTCCCACCATGGATTTATCGATTAAAAGAAAACACGCCGAAACATGTCAAACGATTTGTCAAGGGGGACAACTTTTTAACCAAAAACTATTTCACCGCCTTTCAGCCTCGGCCCCTTGGGCATTAATAATAATAATAATAATAATAATAATAATCATCTATATTCCAAATTGTACAATGACATTACAAAAATTGTATAGCCACTACAAAATGAAATGTTGCGTCACTGTCACCATAACTATAGTAGTTTACCTGAGACCTTTTTTTGTGTTACATGGTTATTTATTTTAAAACAGCTATTATCTTATACTATTATAACTCCCATAGAACTCATCTATTGTATAAGGCTCTGACTGTACTAGAAATTGCTTAATAGTCTTTTTAAATTTATGTAAACTGTTTATGTTTTTAATTTCATTTGGTAGATTGTTAAAAATTTTTAAACACATGTAAATAGGGCTTTTTTCTGTTGTGGATAATCTGTGTATTGGATAAGTAACATTGACTGTTCGAGTAGCATAAACAGTTTGCACCTCAAGCTCAAATAAATTTTTATTTTTGAAAAAAAATATAAGACACTCATACACATAGATGACATACACAGTCATGATTTTTTCAGTTTTAAACACCCCCCTACAAGTTTCATTGAAATTTAGTCCCTTTAGCAGACATACTGCTCTTTTTTGAACAACAAAAATTTTTTGAATAAACCTATTGCGTCCCCAAAAAATAATCCCATACTTTAGAACACTTTCAAAATTAGCATGGTACAATATTTTCATACTCGTATTATTTAGATATCTTGATTGTACAGGGTTATCCAAATTAAGTGTCCACCATTAGTAACTTTGTTATTAGTGAAAATACAAAGTTGTTTGAATTAGCAAACTAGTAGCATTTTTAACGCTGGTAAAAATGAGAAATAAAAAAAAACAATTGAGAGTCGTTATTTTGATTTTTTCAGTAAAATAACATTTTTTTAAATGGAAACCCCTGTATATTATATTTTTTTCTGTTAAAGCATCAAATTTTAAACAAAAAAGTGTTCATAATGACTTTTCCGCTAAAGTCAAAAATAAAGTCAAAATAACGATAAATATTTTTAATTATTTGCAGTATTATAATATTAAGACGGCTATGAAAACAACATGGCGTTCGCGATTTGACAGCATTAAGATAAGCGACAAATTGTTAAACTGGACATACTCGCAACTAGAAGGCTTTGGAAAACAATGATAAAATCAAATAATGTCAAACATTAGTGTAAATACTTGTTTATAAGCTTTATTGTGTCATTAATTTAAAGAAAAATGTTCTCCCATGAAGAAAAGTGTGATATGTTAGAATGCTATTTAGTGTGCAGAAAATCCTCCTTGAGAGCAAGAGAATAAATACTACAGTGAATTATATCCCGCTCGCAATCAACCGTATGAACGATATTTTCTGAGACTTTATCGAAAATTTAGGGGCAACGAAAATGTTTTTGCTAAAACAAGGGCAAAAAAAGAATTCATAATAAGCGAGGCCACGGAAATTGCAGTGATTGGATATTTTGAAGCTTATCGTGAGAATTCAATAGCAGATATTCTCAAGGACTCTAATTTCAGTTATGGTACTGTTCAAAGGATTTTAAAAAAATACAAATTTATTCTGTATAAGTACCGACCAGTTCAAACGCTTTTGGCAGGGGATCCAGAGAGAAGACTTGTTTTTTGCCATTGGTATCTTAGCTTCTGTCGCCAAAATGTAAATAACTTTCGTTACCTTTTATGGACAGATGAATCAAATTTTTCAAATTCTGGAATGTTTAATAGAAAAAACCACCATTATTGGTCAAGAGAAAATCTTTTGTTAGTACATCCAAGAGGCCCACAAGTCCGTTTCAGTTTCAACGTTTGGTGCGGTATAATTGGTTCAAAAATTGTTGGCCCGTTCTTTTATGAGGGAACCCTAACTGGTGAAAGATATGTGGAATTTATGTCAGAAATTCTGACTAATTTCTTAGACGAATTGGATCTTATAAGTAGACATCATCTGCATTTTCAGCAAGATGGCGCACCTGCCCACAACTCCAGAGGTACTTATCATTTTCTAAGTACTACTTTTAATGATCAGTGGATAGGAACAAATGGCCCAATACAGTGGCCTCCCAGATCACCAGATCTAAACCCACTTGATTACTTCTTGTGGGGTTACTTAAAGAACCAAATTTACAAGCGAAGGTACGATAACCTTGACGCGTTAAAGACTGCAGTTAGGGAAAAGATAACCCAGATAGATGGTAGGACCATACTTAAGACAGTTCGAGCAGTTGAAAAACGTGCCCAAAAATGTATTGAAGAACAAGGTGGTGTTTTCGAGCATCTTCTTTAAAAAAAATTTTATTGTATTTTGTAAGATTATAAGTTGATGTTGAAAATAAAGTTTGTCGATACAATTTAATTGTTTCAGATTGGAGGCCATAACTTCAACAATTTGTAACCTAGGAGAAAAGTTATTGTAAGCTTTTTTGTTTAAAATTTGATGCTTTAACAGAAAAAAATATAATATACAGGGGTTTCCATTTAAAAAAATGTTATTTTACTGAAAAAAATCAAAATAACGACTCTCAATTGTTTTTTTTTATTTCTCATTTTTACCAGCGTTAAAAATGCTATTAGTTTGCTAATTCAAACAACTTTGTATTTTCACTAATAACAAAGTTACTAATGGTGGACACTTAATTTGGATAACCCTGTATATCGATATATTGTGGCTTAACGACTTTACTCTGCTTAGTTCTAAATAATGTTGCAACAGTTTTGGATTTATTCAGCACTAGTTTGTTCTCAGAAAACCATGTATTCACACTTCTGAATAAGAGATTCCCATTAGCAGTTAGGTCCTCTTCACTTGTCCCACCCAACACTAAATTTGTGTCATCAGCATAGCAGATAATTTTATTCTTGCTATGATCACCACTAGTAACAAAACAGAGATCGTTTAAAAAAACTACAAACAAAATGGGCCCAAGTATACTACCCTGTGGTATGCCGGTTGAAGTCAACTCAATGTTTGACTTAAAAAATTTAAATTACAAAAGGTGTCAAGTAATAGCTTGTTTAAAAGGTATTCCTAACTCCTACATTTTGAAGTTTGGTTTTTCAAAATCAGTCGATTCGTTTTCGAGAAAATTAGAAAAATCTTTACTTATCTTAATTTGCTCAGAGAGAAAACAAAAACTCACAAAAATATCACTTTTTATTTCAAGAAATTTTCAAAATGTTGCCCCTTAGGGTTTGCCAAATCTACAATTCGTTCATAATTTAAAAAGGAAACTACCAACATAAACAGCAATTCGGAAGATTAGACGTGGCAACAACCAAATACAATCCGAATTTTTTTCTGCATTCTTTTCATCACCACAGACATCCTGGGCGAACTGCATTTGTTGTACCTGTTTAGATATTTGTTGCCAAAGGAAGGAAAGAATTTAACTTGGTGTCGGTTGCCTTTTTGACAATCTTGGGATAGTGAAAATTAATTTACTGATTCAGATTTTACTTCTAAAATGGTTACACACTAGCCGAAAATAATCGCTCGTTCTTCCGGTTCGGCAATGGCTAGACGACGGATCTCCAGATAAATTGATAGGGCAAAGAGGGCCTATAGAATGGCCTGCTAGATCTCCTAATTTGACGCCATTAGACTTTTTTCTATGGGGCCATTTGAAATATATTGTGTTTAAATAATTTTTAATTTTCTTGAAAACGAATCGACCGATTTTAAAAATCAAACATCAAAATAAAGGACTTCGAACGACCTTTCAAACAAGCTATTACTTTTAAAATGTTTAAGGGGATGACCCTGGGGGGCCGGGAGTCAAAGGGTTTGAAGTAGTTTTTGGTTAAAAAGTTGTCCCCCTTGACAAATCTTTTGACGTGTCTTGGCGTTTTTTATATAGAGTAAAGATCTGTCAACACCATTTTTCTACGTGTTTAAAGTTGTTTATCTACACCATTATACTGGACTATTTTTCGTGCAGCATACCAAACAGATGGTTTTTATACCAGGCAGATTGGATGCCATTATGATGTGTCATTAGTTTATTTATTTAAAACCGACTGACTGTCTGATCACTCCAAGATATAACGGATGAATATTTTATATAAAATTGGGACGTCCATCATACGGCTGATATTTATATTTATCATTAATTGCCTCATCAGCTTTGACACCATCCATATATTGAGATATACATAGCACACATACTTACCCAGATACGTGACGAGACATAAATAAATCATCTTGCAGAATTCACACATTTCTATCAGCGTGGGAAATAAGATTACTGACACTATCGTGCAGGAAGAGAGGTCATCAATGCGAAACAAAAACAACATTGGAACAATAACAAATCCTTGCGGAAAACCCGCGTTGACACTACGCATTGAAGAAGGAGCATCAATTACGACGGTGACTAACGACCCACATGGTGACAGTTGCGATTGCAAAATTCGCAGATGTAGGGGTTTATTATTCTGAAAAACTTTTTACCAAAATTACCTTCAGGTAGAGTGTGAGCCTTTCTCATAAACTTCAGGTGGAATACGTTATTCAATGTCTGAAGATACCCAATTAAAATAGGCGAAGGGACTGAAGATCCTAGCGCCATCTATGGGACGATAGCAGATAGTGTTGTCTGCCATTTCTTACTCTCTTGTTCTTTATTACCCATGTTTAGATTACGTCCACAAAAGGAAACTCCAGAAAATTCAGAACAGCTGCTGTAGGTTTATTTTTGGATTGCGCAAGTTTAATCACGTCTCAGATAAAATCAAAGAGCTCAACTGGTTGCGAATTGATAAATTATTTTTATATCTTTTGACCGTCTTCACGCATAAAGTTCTGACAGACCAGCTTACTTTGCTAGCAAATTAGTTCCCCGTGGTAGTTTTGTTACCAGAGCTCTTAGATTTAATGCTAATTTTAACATGCCTCCTCACAATACCTCGGTCTTTGAAAGAGGTTACACCTATAATGCTGTCAAGCATTACAATGCAGTCAACAGCAGCTATCGATCCAAAAAGGTTGTTTCTTTTAAGAAATTAATGAAAAGTCAGCTGCTGGAGTCCATTTAGTTCATTTTTTCTTGTGTTCATGTGCTTTTTTTTACTATTTTCTACTATTTTTGTTTCAAATTTATAACTCTCATAATACTATCTGCATTTGTCTCGTGCAGTTAGTGTTGTCATGCTTATGAACTGTATTTTTTTATGTTATTATTTTGTTTATGTGTTTAAGTATTTTTTCTGTTGTGGGGTTGAGTGTAAGAGTAGCCGTCTTGCTAAACTTTGCCTCACTGCAGCTAATAAAGGCATTATTATTATTATTATTATTAAATACTCCTTTCAAAGTGCATTTTTAGGATCTTTCAGATCCTTTTTGGGTGCCGAAATACAGTAGATGGTTGACTATATTCAGGTAGAATAGTTAATCAATGCCAGTACGTATCATAAAAGTATGGAGTTAATAATCTAACTTAACAATATGAGGGAGCAGGGAGAAATCAAATGGATCAAGTCCGTCAAATAGGTCCGTAAAATTAGTCAATAACATCATTTCCTTGCCCTACAATTCATCTGCCAACGTCGCATCTGAACGCAAGATGCGTCACAGGTGGCAGAGCGCCAGCAGAGCACCAGTCATACAAGTCACATACGAACAACGACACGCCGGTCTCGGCGTTGAAGTCGGCAGTTTTATTTTTATTTTTTCGTTTTTTAGCCTTTTTCTCCGCCTCCACTGGATCGAATTAAAAAAACTATACAGTGTTTTTGTCCTTGGGATAGCCTTGTGTGGAAATTCGACAGATACTTTTCAAGTTGGTTCTTCCATGGTTTTTCGTGATCGACATGTCATATAACATCCAAAAAACATATCTCATTTTCGCGATTTCTTCATTGCGCAGTGGCAGAAAGTAAAAACGGAAAAGGTAAATAAGAAGTTCCCCAAGCGCTTTTATTAAGATCGATGCCGAATGATATATTTTGCTTTTTACTGCATTAGAACTAAAGTTATTTCCATTCCACTCAGGTATGTTCAAACGTACTCCGATCAATAAGAAATTGCTTCATAAAATATTCTCACTGAATACATTTAAGGAAATAGTTGAGCAATTCACAACAGGATAAACGTCAACGCATGTTGTACATTATTTACCATATAAACGTATTGGCGGCATACCTGTATGTAGCATGTATATACAATATACCATAGAAGTAAACGTTGGATGAATTATATATAGAGACAAGCCTACTAGCGGGATAATTATTGGTGTTGAAGAATAGAAGGTTTAAAGTATTTATAAAGATCCAGGGAAGCTCTACTGACCTTTTTCTTACTAGAACAGCCGCGAAAATAGTTACAAATTCAATTTTTGAAGTAAGTTTAAAACTGAGGAGGTTATCTAAGAGATCCTGTGTAATTCAATGACATTCTAGGCAATCTGAGAAAATTCGAGGCAATTTTCTGTCACCAATATGGATCCGATACAAAAAGAAGGAAATCCAAAGAAATATGTAGCAACTACTGGAATCAATGCAAATCATGTCCTGGATGGTACGCCAACAAGCTTTAATGAGTGATTATTTTAGTTTACCAGACTATGGATCTTTGGAAGTTATCTCGGCTTGTCGGAGTCCACATCGCGTCAAGAGGTGCAGCTGCTAGGAGAAAGCTAGACTATTTGCTTACGGCTGAGAAGTACTTTTCTCCATATGACCTTCTCACTCTGTACTAGACAAAGATAAGGCCTAGCCTCGAGTATTGCTCACATGTTTGGGGTGCTGCCGCCCCGACATTATCCATGCTCCAGAGGAGGGCAATCCAACTGGTCGATGACTTTTCTCTAACGGACAGTCTCGGGACTCTTTTGCAGCGACGGACCGTCGGCGAGGTAGCTCTCTTCTACCGCTACGCCAATAGCCTTTGCTCGTCAGAACTTTCCTCAATGATGTCGCCACGTCATGTGCCTGCCAGATAGACCCGCCTGACTTCGGCCTCCCATCCTGACCGTGTCGAACCTCGTACATCCAGAACTGGCCGATTCGTCCGCTCCTTTGTCCCTAGGATATCGAGATTGTGGAACAACAACATGAGGTGGCTTTTCGCAGTTCTACTAACCTTAGGAAGGTCAAAAATCAGATTAATAAAGTTTCTTTCAGCTCCTCATAGCAGCCGAGGTGCCCTGGCATTTAGGCTGTTGCCGGCCCGACTGCTTCGGTGAAAAAAATATTTGACACGCCTTCAGAGAGATTTTCCACCCTTGTGTACCGAACGATTTTGTTATTCATGCGTACAATTGGATAAATCTCGAAGTTTAATGCTCTTTCGGCCAAAAAATTTGAATAAACAATCACTGCCCTGGTAAAATGAACGCCATTAAATTGTCCGCTAAAAAAATGTTTGTCCTGTAGGACTTCGACGTCGCGTCGCTTGGTGCCAATTAGATTTTCCAATGAAATCAAAGTTTAATTCCAAGCTATTTCCATCTCTAGTCCGCTAATCGCTCCATGCCTCCCGTCGCTCTCCGAAAAATCCGCAAAAATAAAAACTGCCGCGAATTACAAGGATTTTCCATGCGAAAACCCACGCTAAAATTTAATTTTTTGGCGGAAAATTGATGTGGAATACTGGCTTTACACGCTACGGAAGGGACCATTCAACTTCGCACATTTTTTCAACCATTCTCCGAGGTGGTAGCCCCGGAGGAGATCTTCGTATCAGTGTGAAGCAATCCAATGAAAACTAAGGCAATTCAAGAAGAGTTTTCATCAGAATGAAGGGAGATCCGAGGCGTCCAAGATCTGAGGCTCAGAGGAACTTTATTATCTGAGATAATCTAAGGATATTCAAGGAGAGTTTGTATCCCAATGGGATAAAATTCGAGCCAATACAAGATCTGAGGTTTAGAGACAATTCAAGATTTGAGATAATCCAAGGATACACGAGGGAATTTAAGGATATCCAAGGCAGTTTAAAGAGATCCGAGGATATCCAACGTGATTTTGTATTCCATTGGAAGAAGATACGAGGCAATCCAAGATCTAAGGTCCAGAGGCAATTTCAGAAGACATGAGATGGTCTAATGACATTCGAAATAATTCAAGGAGATCAGAGGCAAATCAAGGAGATCCGAGGATATCGAAGGAGATTTTGTATAGCAATGGGAGGAAATCATGGGCAATCCGAGATCTGAGGTTCAGAGGCAACTCAAGCTCTGAGATAATCCAAGGATATCCGAGGTTATCCAATGAGATTTTGTATCCCAATAGGAGGAGATCCGAGGCAATCTCCAAGATGTGAGGTTCAGAGGCAACTTAAGATCTAAGATAATCCAAGGATATCCGCTGTAATCCATGGAGATCCGAGGCAATTCAAGATCCAAAAATATCCAAGGATATTTTGTATCCCAATGGGTGAAGATTTGAGGCAATCCAAGATCTGAGGTTCAGAGGCAATTTAAGATATGTGCTAATCTAAGGGTATCCGAGGTAATCCAACGAGATCCAAGGCAATTCAAGGAGATCAGAGGTTATCCAAGGAGATTTTGTAGTCCCTTGGAAGGAGATACGATGCAATTCAAGAGCTGAGGTTCAGAGGCAATTCAAGATCTGTAGTTCAGAGGCAATTCAGGATCTGAGATAATCCAAGGTTATCCATGCAGATTTTGTATCCTAATGCGAGGAGATTAGAGGCAATCCAAGATCTGAGGTTCAGAGGCAATTTAAGATCTAAGATAATCCAAGGGTATCCGCGGTAGTTCAAGGAGATCCGAGGCAATTCAAGATCCAAAGATATCCAAGGAGGTTTTGTATCCCAATGGGAGGAGATTGGAGGCAATCCAAAATCTGAGGTTCAGAGGCAATTTAAGATCTAAGATAATCCAAGGATATCCGCGGTAATTCAAAGAGATTCGAGGCAATTCAATATCTACAAATATCCAAGAAGATTTTGTATCCCAATGGGAGGAGAGGCAATCCAAGATCTGAGCTAATCTAAGGGTATCCGAAGTAATCCAAGGAGATCCAAGGCAATTCAAGGAAATCCGAGGTTATTCAAGGAGATTTTGTATCCCCTTGGAAGGAGATACGAGGCAATTCAAGAGCTGAGGTTCAGAGGAAATTCAAGATCTGTAGTTCAGAGGCAATTCAGGATCTGAGATAATCCAAGGATACCCGAGGTTATCCAAGCAGATTTTGTATCCCAATGGGAGGAGATTGGTGGCAATCCAAGATCTGAGGTTCAGAGGCAATTTAAGATCTAAGATAATTCAAGGATATTTGCAGTAATTCAAGGAGATCCGAGGCAATTCAAGATCCAAAGATATACAAGGAGATTTTGTATCCCAATGTGAGGAGATTGGAGGCAATTCAAGATCTGAGGTTCAGAGGCAATTTAGGATCTAAGATAATCCAAGGATATCCGCGGTAATTCAAGGAGATCCGAGGCAATTCAAGATCCAAAGATATCCAAGGAGATTTTGTATCCCAATGGGAGGAGATTGGACGCAATCCAAGATCTGAGGTTCAGAGGCAATTTAAGATCTAAGATAATCCAAGGATATCTGCAGTAATTCAAGGAGATCCGAGGAAAGTCAAGGTCCAAAGATGTCCAAGGAGATTTTGTATCCCAATGGGAGGAGATTGGAGGAAATCCAAGATCTGAGGTTCAGAGGCAATTTAAGATCTAAGATAATCCAAGGATATCCGCGGTAATTCAAAGAGATTCGAGGCAATTCAATATCTACAAATATCCAAGAAGATTTTGTATCCCAATGGGAGGAGAGGCAATCCAAGATCTGAGCTAATCTAAGGGTATCCGAAGTAATCCAAGGAGATCCAAGGCAATTCAAGGAAATCCGAGGTTATCCAAGGAGATTCTGTATCCCATTGGAAGGAGATACGAGGCAATTCAAGAGCTGAGGTTCAGAGGAAATTCAATATCTGTAGTTCAGAGGCAATTCAGGATCTGAGATAATCCAAGGATACCCGAGGTTATCCAAGCAGATTTTGTATCCCAATGGGAGGAGATTGGAGGCAATCCAAGATCTGAGGTTCAGAGGCAATTTAAGATCTAAGATAATTCAAGGATATCCGCGGTAATTCAAGGAGATCCCAGGCAATTCAAGATCCAAAGATGTACAATATTCCAATGGGAGGAGATTGGAGGCAATCCAAGATCTGAGGTTCAGAGGCAATTTAAGATCTAAGATAATCCAAGAATATCTGCGGTAATCCAAGGAAATCCGAGGCAATTCAATATCCAAAGATATCCAAGAATATTTTGTATCCCAGTCGGTGGAGATTGGAGACACTCCAAGATCTGAAGTTCAGAGGCAATTTAAGATATGTGCTAATCTAAGGGTATCCGAGGTAATCCAACGAGATCCAAGGCAATTCAATCAGATCAGAGGTTATCCAAGGAGATTTTGTAGCCCCTTGGAAGGAGATAAGAGGCAATTCAAAAGCTGAGGTTCAGAGGCAATTCAAAATGTGTAGTTCAGAGGCAATTCAGGATCTGAGATAATCCAAGGATATCCGAGGTTATCCAAGGAGATTTTGTATCCCAATAGGAGAAGATTAGAGGCAATCCAAGATCTGAGGTTCAGAGGCAATGTAGGATCTAAGATAATCCAAGGATATCCGCGGTAATTCAAGGAGATCCGAGGCAATTCAAGATCCAAAGATATCCAAGGAGATTTTGTATCCCAATGGGATTAGATTGGAGCCAATCCAAGATCTGAGGTTCAGAGGCAATTTAAGATCTAAGATAATCCAAGGATATCCGCGGTAATTCAAGGAGATCCGAGGCAATTCAAGATCCAAAGATATCCAAGGAGATTTTGTATCCCAATGGGATTAGATTGGAGCCAATCCAAGATCTGAGGTTCAGAGGCAATTTAAGATCTAAGATAATCCAAGGATATCTGCGGTAATTCAAGGAGATCCGAGGTAATTCAAGATCCAAAGATATCCAAGAAGATTTTGTATCCCAATGGGAGGAGAGGCAATCCAAGATCTGAGCTAATCTAAGGGTATCCGAAGTAATCCAACGAGATCCAAGGCAGGAGATCCGAGGGTGACAAAGGAAATTTTGTGTCCTAATGGGAGGAAGTACGAGGCAATATAAGATCTAAGGTTCTGATGGAATTTAAGGATATATGAGATGATCTAATGACATTCAAGGAGATCGGACGCAAATCAAGGAGATCCGAGGATATCGAAGGATACTTTGTGTCCCAATGGAAGAGGATCCTAACCAATCCAAGACCTGAGTTCCAGAGAGATTTGAGGTAATCCAATGAGATTCGAGACAATTCAAGAAGATTAATTCCAAGACATCGAATCAGATCCGAGTTAATAGGAGGAATGCGAGGCAATGCAAGGAGCTCAGGAGTAATCTGAGACATCATTTTGTTTCTCCGCACAAGCCACCAATAAGGATCAGTCGTACCGGCCAGTCGTCAATGTATAGCTCACGATAGTCGGAATAAGAAACGAAATCATGGTGGGATCCAGAATGCACTGCGACCGCGGAGGTAGAGTCTGAATAATAAGGTACTGCAACTGCTATAGACTGGTACCGAAAGTAGAGAGAGTAGCAAGGGATTCGTGACTTTGTCTATACAAAGGCCCGCCGCACTAGTAGTAGCTTACGATCTGTTCTCTCTTCCGTTTTGGGACCAGAGTATGTAAAGAAGTGGATCCTGGGACGATTTTTGAACTGCGGAAGGTTGCTAGATATGAAAAAACGTATCCCTTCAGATTGTTTCATAATCTCTGTGGCACCGGCCAGTTTTCCATTTAAATAGTCAGACAGACTTCAAATGAGACATAGAGGTCTAACGGTTGCAACTGGTGGCTTTTGAAATTATATATTTTATTAAGAAAGTGGTGTAAAAACAAAATTTCAGGACGAGTCTTACTTGGGATTGACGTTGGGCTTTACAGATGAAGAGATTGAACAGTAAAAAGCAAAAATAGTGTGGCAATACTATATAACAAAGTAAGTGACTTTATCAATCGATATGAGCACGACAAAGGTGCATTGTGACTATTCATCTTGCTTTATCACCATCTATTAATTGTTATTACCTCAGATTAACCTTGGCTTTCTCAACTTTAGCATTATCATATGCCACATTCAATTGTTTATGTTGACGCTAATGCCTCAAGTTTATTAAAATGATAAATAAAATTGTTTACAAAATTGCAACATCTGCAACTTGAATAATAGGAATAATGCAATTATGGAATATAATGGATAATGATGAACACTTTACTTAGAGACAATAAACAAATAACTTATGCAGATAATTGCAATTTATATTTAAATATAGATGGATACATACCTACATTGTTGAACACACTTTAGCATCCATATTAAAGAAGCTACTACAGTATATTCAGATAAGAGATAGACCGGACATAAACAAGACCACGTGATCATCGAACGCTGTAACATTCGGCAGGGACGTATTAAGAGTCACGCAGTACATATTTTAGATAGTAGATGTTGCTTTGCGTAACTTTGTAGTTAATTAGCACAATTCGATGTGTATACGATTTTTGATGGATATAGGATCATGTGGGGGTGGGGTAAGAAATATATGATGATGTAAATATACATAAGGGTTTCAAATTTTCGCTTCGATTTCCAGCTTCGGATGCCGCCTGATGTTTGGTGAAATACAGTCGAATATAATCTCAAAATGGCGTTTAAATTAGCCTAAATTAAAAATAATCGTATATCTCTTAAAATTGCTTTTAGAATATTGATTAGTATATTTTTTGATTTCTAGGTAAATATGTAACCAAATTAAAACGTTCAAAACGTAAAAAAATGTGCATGGTTGAACATTGTCAGAAAGTAGATTCTTGAATAGGTTTTGCCAAAATGGGTACAAAAATGTTAATAATTAATTAAAAAATACAGTAGCTTTATAATAATTACTTATAACTTACCGAATTTGATGAACGACATCTTTTATTGGAAAGATGAGCTTGATGAGCTTTCATCATCGCTACTGCCTGAAGCACCAACGTCAATAATGAATAGCTCGACTTGTTCCTCTAAAATATTGTCCAGTTCCCACATTCTCTTTTCAACTTTGTCTTTCACGTGCTTAATACAGTTTTCCCATTTTTGCGCTGTTATTAATTCTAGTGCTTCTTTGAAAAGTCCTTTGAGGTCACAAAATTTAAAAGTTGTATTGTGCTTAGCTATATAATTTTTAACCTCTGCCCATATGAGCTCAATGGGATTGAGCTCGCAATGGTATGGAGGTAAACGGAGCACAGTTTTATTTTGACTTGCTGCCATTTCGTCAATAGCGTATTTTTGATATTCCGCCTTGTGATCCTTGACAATTCTTAATAATTGTACTTTCAGCATTGCTTCTTCAAAGTTGATACTTTTCGAGCGGAGCCAATTTTGAACATCAACTTTCCTTGAAGCCGTTGTTGGGACCTTCTCCATTCTTCGAGAATGATAAGGCGCATTATCCAACACAATTACTGCGTTTTCCTCTAAGTTCGGTAAAATTTTTGAAAACCACTGTTCAAACGATTCGCCATTCATTTCCTCGTGGTAATCTCCAGTTTTCTTAGACTCAAAGCACCACAGACCGTCAACAACAAATCCATCCTCACTGCCAATATGGCAGATAATGAGCCTTTTCCCTTTACCTGGAAATTGAAGTACTAACTGGTGTAGATTTATTTCAATAAGCGAACCTTTTTCAAATGTTTTCATCACATTCAGCGAAAAAACATTGAGACATGAGTATCAGATTGCTATAATTGGGATTATTTAGCCATATTGAAAGAAAGAATATTGAACGTCGTATGATTACTCAGCGCTTCACAATTTAATTTAAAGTTATAAACCTTTAAAAAATGAATGATCAGGAACCTGAAATACGCGCAAATATTAATATTAACAAATTATAACTTTATAAAGCTTAAAGTATGAATTAAAATGATTAGAAATATTAGGAACGGTACACAATATAAAACTTAGTAACTTTTTTTAAGTTTATAATATTCGACATATTTTAAGATTATATTAAAACATTATTGAAATATCGAAAACACATAAAAACATGGCTTAAAAAAGTTCTAACAAATGAAAATGACAATAAAACATCCACGCATTTTATCGAAAGTTATAAAAGTTTTGTTACTTGTAATATGTTTTATCTGCCCCCTGGAATTAATGTTTAGAACCTTGTTCCCAAGGTTTGAAAAACATCCGATTGTTGTCTATTACTCGTATTTACCTGCTGGATTTTTTAATCCGGTGGACAGTCCATCTAGAAAGGCCCTCCTGGATGAAGTTACAGAATCATCAACCCATACTTTACTTGTAGTGTGTCCTGCGTTTACCCACGTTTCATCAAGGTAATAAATCTTCCTGTTTTGATTTCTATATTTCCCAATTTTTGTTAAATAATACCTCCTCCATAGCACAATTTCTTCTCTATCCAGTAGTAAACTATTACGACCCCGTTTTTTCCATTTGAAATTTAAATGCTTCAGTAACGCATGGAAAGTTGATCGTTTGAAATTTGGCAACGTTGTATCTCCATTTACCTCCTGCAGTACTTTATCTATAGTAGGTATTTCATTCCTAAAGAAGAATTCATTCACTTTCCTCCTAATCGCATGCTTATCAGCTTCATCCAATGATTTAACAATACTTTTGCGATGTTTACTGGTCATTGGCTCAGAAAAGGTGTGATTTTTTTTGTATTGTCTTAACACATTAAACACTGATGCGCGACACACCCCAACTTTGTGAGAAACCTTCACAACAATTTCTTTGATGGTTGATGCCTCGTTCTCCTCGCGCTCGATCTTATATATATTCAAAATGACCTCTTTCATGTCTGCACTCAGGTGTCTTTTTTTAGAGCGTTTCCTAGGTGGACTACAGGAGTTTACAACTTCATCGGCAGTATCTGTACTACTGGGCATTTTGCGCAAGCAGTTGATAACAATAACAATCAATAACAAGGTATAACAATAACAACGACAAACTCAACAACTTAATAAGATAACAAACGAAAACGTCCAAAGAAATATCAAATTGCAATGATGCACACGATATACGTAACACGTCTGAACCTGAATGTGACTCTGCCTTGATACGACTGCTCTGCCGCTCGGCATAGGCATTTAATTGCGAATTGACCAATGAGGGCTCCTGTTTTACGTCGAGACGGCGGCGTTAGCGTGAAAATCACCCGAACCTTTTGTTTACATCCGGTGTATCTTTTATCCGAATATACTGTAGTGCATGAGCGATTACAATGCCTCACGATATTCTAAAAGCATTGATAGATATTGATTGACGAAAAAAAAGAAATGACATTTAGTCTCTTGTTCCAATCATCGATTTTATTTTTTTCTCACGTAATAGTGTTTTCTCAATAGGCCTTGAAACTATCAGATAGTCATTTATTTCAATATCATCAGACAAACATTCCTTCAGCTTTTATGAACAGCGCATAGGTAAACAGTCTCTATTTCTAATCCTAATGATGTGACATGGTACATATCATCACATGCATTGCTATTATGAAACATCAAATGTCCATAAATATAATGTTGTTCCTTTATTTGGTATTCACCCGTATAATAAAGACCAACGTAGTGCTAAATCTTTTCATATTATTTAAGGGTAGCAAGGTTAACATTGAAAACGATGTAATTTTGAGACAACTGGTGGAAACATTTTAGAGCAAGTAAAAGCCTCTGCAGTTGCAGGTTACTGGTTAATAAATTGACAAATTATCTGAATATCCGTTGAGCGCGCTACTCAAAAAGTGAAACAATCTTCGATTGCTGGCGTAGTCAATGCGTTAAGCTGTCATTTTTAAGGCCACCTATGAAGATATTAGTTTTTTGAATTAACTAAGTTTTGGCAATGATAATGCTGTTGATGATTGATGACAAGAGACGAAGTGTCATATTGAAATTCTAATTATGCCACATAGTATAGATGAAGAAGTGGCAATGATAATGTGCAACTTATTTTTGAATTCCACCTCACGTAAAATCAGAAAAAAATAAAAACGTTGGAAAAATCCGGTTTTTTGTCATCTGTCTCCGGAAATAGTCTCGCCTACGAAACTTTCTCAGTACTACTTTCTCGGACATTCAAGTGCGCAACTTTGCCCCCATTTATCTGACTCCGTATCTACCTTAGGATATCTCACTAGTGAGGGTCTAATGTGAAACATCGGTATGTACACCCTAGCCTATATATCACAATCATTCTTGAATTAGCTCCAAAAGCTATCAGAATTTTTCAGTACATCACTACATAATGGTCCCATAACCGCTTGGAATCCCTGCGCCGGAGCTATTTCCTCAAAGCCATTCACCGCTTCAAGGAAAGGAAGTCGTCGGCCAACAGTGAATACCTACCTACCGACATATTTGTCTGCTAATAAATCAATTATTGTCCCCAAAGTCACACGGGACAAGGAACGTCACATCGTTCCGCCATTTCCTGCCTATTTAGGTGTCTTTCGGATGCACACAACTTGCTCCGGTGTTGCCAAATCGAATGTAGTTAATGCCTACGGTTACGAAGTGCCCGCTTCTCTTTCATGTTAAATATCGTCTCTTCTTTTTCTCGAAAGATCATCTTTCGTCACCGTTATGTAAAAACTATTTGTGAAATAATCTTTGTTTATACGGGATGATTCACAAATCGTGACCAGAAATGAAACATCATACACAGGATCGCATTTTAAGGGGGGTCTTCTATGTAACATCCTCTCCTCGAGGGCTTAACGAAACGTTGCTAAGAAATCGGGTTCGGTGAAATTCGGTAAGCAATAAAGGCTGCAAAGGTCGATTAACAAATTTAGTTTTCTCCTGAAGAGATAGTATTTTTGCTGCTTAAGAGAGGTTAGGAATCATCAATTTAATTACAACTGTATTATAGTTTTTTATCTTAGACATCTTTGCAACATTGCCGCGCTGTATACCAATGAAGTCAAACGTTCTTTATTGTGCAATACGTAGGAGCAAGAGTTGTTCTGTAAAACTATTGTATTGTATTCCAAAAAATTTATTATTTTATCATTTTTACCTTATAATACTTTGTTGCAACTGCTTTGAAAATATCATTTTATCCAAATAACTAGTATTTTTAGTGTATTTAAAAAAATGTCTGAAGATTTTGTATATATTGTGCTATACAGGGAAAACCAAATTTGTCTGACAGCTTGAGTTCAATGTGTACGAGAGAGAAGCGCGAGTACTGTGTATCAACACATTATGTTAGAAAGAGGTAGAAGATGGCTATAGAGCGAGCATCATCACCACATTGCCTAGCAACGGTGACGCAGAAGATCGTACAATCTGCCGCGTTGTTACTCCAGAAGATGTTCGCACAGGCTGCTACAATCGGTTAGGTTACTGTCAAACCCCAGAAGGAGTTATATTGAAACATTTAATCTAATATTTTGTTAACATTTTGATTAGAATTATTTATTTCAATTTTGATGCAACTTAGTGTTTTAATTTGTTTTAGAATTGTCTTTGATTTCCACCATCCTGAGTTATGGTTACATTTTGCGACAGCGCTGCTGTCGGAGAATGTAATAAATAACGTTACGCAATGCAAATTATCACTGCCTGCATGTATGCAGGTGGAAACAACCTAGAAGCAGGACAACATCCCCCTACGAGCGCTAGATAGGTACTGGCCAAACTCGTTCAACTATGATCATGGAAGTGGAAATCTTGCCTTGGAATGTACAAGATGCGGTGTTGTAAGGGGAACCAATGATGCCATGTCGCAGAATTTGTGGCGATGCTGACCTTTGATTTCAACGTGGAGCGCCGTTAGGCCCGATACGGAACCGATCCCAAACAGATTCTATAAAATTCACAATTCAAAAATGTGTACGATCAAAATATTTGGGTGCAAAGAATAAACTAACGCATATTTTCAATATACATCTTAATTCAAGGAACTGGTGTAACAGACTACCGCGTCAGCGTTGCTAGGAAATGCGATGATAGGCTTCGCTATTCAAGCGGCATCTATGTCTTCCTAATATACAGGGTGGCGCATCGAAAACGAAACAGACGCATTTACTGGCAGCTCAGTTTTTTTTTTTTGGAAAAACACTCAGACCCGTCGATTTTGTTTTCGAGGGGGACAAGATTGGCAAAAAATCACGTTAACACGGGCAGCCCCCTGGGCGGGGGTGACACCAACTCTAAAATCTTAAATGAAAAGGGGGGGTCGAGTGATATGTTATTTTAAAGGTCTTTCAATTCCCTTTATAACGATGTAAAATACATGAGCTTCAGTTCAGTAGTTATGAAGATTTATTGATTTAAAGCTTAAAGTAGACTTTAAAGGTAAATCAGATTAGTTTGTACTACTTTCAGAAGAAATTTGACTAAAAGAATTTACTTAATAAGTAAATGCTTTTCTTCACTACGCCCATGGTTTGTTTGTGATTTTGTTGTTGAAAATAGCTATTGGAGCGTTTTTTGTGGAAAAAAGTTATTTCTTGAAGAAATTAAATGTTTGGGCTGATATTTTTGGCGATCATTTAGTTGGTCCTTTTTTCTTACCTGGTAATTTGACCGGTGAAATGTATTTGGAATTACTGGAAGACGTCATAGATCCTGCATTAACAGCCATAATTGAAAATCAGAATGATCGGCGGTAGATTGCGAATAGGTTGATGTTCCAACAGGATGGTGCCCCACCACATTACGCATTACGTGTTCGACAATATTTAGATCAGACGTTTCCAGATCGATGGATTGGTAGAAGAGGTGCCATTGAATGGCCCCCAAGATCGCCAGGTTTATCACCTTTGGATTTCTTTATGTGGGGTCATTTAAAAAGCAAAATCTATGCTCCTCAGCCAACATCTTTGGAAGACGCTTTTTCAAAAAAAAAACTGCGCTGCCAGTAAATGCGTCTGTTTCGTTTTCGATGCGCCACCCTGTATGTGTCTATACACACTTCTTTATCGTACACATTGAACTCAAGCCGTCTGACAGATTTGGTTATCAATGTATATCTATAGTATAGTATCTGAATGTGTGATCCGTAGTAAGAAACAATGTAGTGTATTTAGAGGACCATCGAATTTTTACATCCTTGGCTTTGCCTCAAAATCAATTTGGAGTGGGATCCGGCCATCAGTCATTATTGCTACCTGAACAACAAAAAAGATGACGGTCGCAGAGGATTTTGGGAGCCGAACCGCCGTCGAAATCCATGGACGGTTAATGTGCACGGGTCATTCAGTTGTTTAGGAAAATTTTGGGATAATTGCGTAATGATAGTCATTAGGCGAGGTGCAGAGGCCTTCAGTGCATCTTACCAAGCACACCTAAATTGACGGTGAATACCGTTTTCGACGAACACCAACCATTTTAAACGCTGCTGGTGCCCGAATTTATAATAAAAATGCAATAATAATTTGCAGGCCTTCTCTTGTCTAAAGATTCAAAAAACGCTTGACTTCCTGACTTGCCCATTTTGCACGCTTTTTTGTTACCATGAAGCCCTGTGCATGGTATCTGCAGGTTGAAACGTAGCCTAAGTTTGGAATAAAAATGCGATAATATTTTCCAGGTCTATTCTGGTCTACGATATGACTACATAATACTGTTCCTGAAGAGGGTGTTGTGCTAAATAAGTAAAACAAAAATATACTTATTTCCTAGCTTCAACATGATATTGGGTTCAGAATCTATGCACCCGATGTATAATAAAAAACTGTGAAGTTTGATGGGCCGACATTGTTTATACAGGTTGTCCCGAAAAAAGTGTGCAATATTCTACCAGCGGTTTCTAGAGCTTAAAATAGGAAGAAAAGTTTAAATAAACATAGGTCGACAAGCGTCCCCTAAGGGCGTTACGGCCTTTTAAAGGGGCTCCCCTAAAGATGTTTTTCCTTAATATTTCCGAAACGTGTTGAGATAAAGACATAAAATTTGGTATTCTAGCCTAGTTTTTTATGCTGGATTTAAAAATATTAACAATATTAGACAGTTTTGTTTGCAAGCGTGTGTAACAGGGACGGACTCAGGTTATTTTAGCCCCAAAACTTTTGTGTGATTCTATTTTTGAAATTCAATTTTAGAATCTGAAAAATTTGGGGTTTCTACATAAAAAAGGTACTCTTGTTGAATATCGAGAAATTGTGCCATTTTTGAATAAAATCAAACTAAAGAATTTGTCACATGATAGTAAATGTACTGCGAATTTAAATGAATTGTTGATTATACATAGCCATGACTGCAAACAAAAGGTTGTTTTGATATGTTATGACTTTGACGTTAAGCTGACATTGTTAGCAGTGTAAAATTACTAGAATAAAATCAAAATTTTAATAAATCGATTTAAAATGCCAAGATTTACAGACAGAGAACTGACTGACATGCATTTTGTGTACGGGTTTTGCAATGGCAGTTCATTGGCAGCCGTAAGAGAATATCAAAGAAGATTTCCCAATCGCATAGTACCTGGACGTCGAATGTTTACTGATGTTCACCGAAATTTATCAAACCATGGAAGTTTTCAGCGCATGCAGGGCTCAGGAAGGCCACTGGGAAATTATCGAATGGATATTGCTTTAAATATGTTTGAAAATAATCTGCAAATAAGCATACGAAATGTTTCAGAAAATATGGATATACCTCGATCAGTAGTAAGAAAAATGTATGAATACCTATTTGATAGTTATCCTAAAAATAATAATTTTAGATAGGAAGAATGACAAGAATGCACGGATTACATCCTTATCATTTTAAACGGGTGCAGAATTTAACGGAGGCAGATTATTTACCATCGAGTTTTGCCAGTGGATATTAGCAAATGAAAACACTATTCCTAGAATATTTATTAGGAATGGTGCTTTAAATTTCCATAACATGCATCACTGGTCAGATGAAAATCCAAAAGTTGTTCGCCGTACCAAATTCCAACATAGATTTTCATTGAACTTATGGGCAGGAGTAATTGGGGATCAAGTAATTGGGCCTATTGTACTTCCCAATCGTCTTAATTCAGAGGTGTATCTGAACTTTCTTCAGAATGAGCTCGTGGATATAATACCATTGGATGTGCGCCAGCAGTTTCAAGAAAATATGTTTTTTCAACATGATGGCACCCTTGCACATTTTGAACGCAATATTCGAAATTGGCTGAATGTCAATTTTCCAGACAGGTAGTTAGGCCGAGGAGGTCCTATAGCATGGCCGCCACGTTCCCCTGACCTAAATCCATTGGATTTCTATTTTTGGGGGTCATTAAAAGACCTAGTTTACTCGACTGGAGTAAATACTCAAGAAGATTTACTTCAAAGAATCCATCAGGCTGCAAATGAAATAAGAAGAAAAAGGTTTTCCACTTTTCGGGCTACGCAATCATTAGTTCGTCGAGCGAAACTCTGGATCAAACAAAATGGGAATTGATTTGAACACTTATTGTAAAGCTAGTTTTAAGTATATCCAACTGTATGTCTTCTTTTCTAAACAAATTTCAATTTCGTTCGTAGAAAAAATGTATTTCTTTTGTTTTTGCCTAAATGTTAGCTATGTTGCAATAGAAATATGTATTTATGTAAAATTTACCAAATATTAAATTAGTTTTTTCGTTGCCATGGCTACTTTTTCAACAATTCATTTAAATTTGCAGTACATTTCCTATCATGTGACAAATTCTTTAGTGTGATTTTATTCAAAAATGGTACAATTTATCGATATTCAATAACAGTATCTTTTTTATGTAGAAAACCCTAAATTTTCAAATTATAAAATTGAATTTCAAAAAATGAATCATACAAAAATTTTGAGGCTAAAATAACCTGAGTCCGTCCCTGTTACATACGCTTCCAAACAAAACTATCTAAAATTGTTAATATTTTTAAATCCAGCATAAAAAACTAGGCTAGAATACCAAATTTTATGTCTTTATCTCGACACGTTCGGAAATATTAAGGAAAAACCATCTTCAGGGGAGCCCCTTTAAAAGACCGTAGCGCCCTTAGGGGACGTTTGTCGTCCGATGTTTATATGAGCTTTTCTTCCTATCTTAAGCTTTAGAAACCGCTGGTAGAATATTGCACACTTTTTTCGGGACACCCTGTATATTTGATAATAGTTATTACAATTATATATGGAGGTGAGTATTTAAATATTTTCAACATGTCCTCAAACTTTAGGGTTACAGGCGGAGTACGTATTATCGAACGTATTACCTAATTTTAGGTAACGATTTCTGTGATATTATTCAACAATAAAATACAGGGTGATTCACAAGTCGTGGCCAAAAATGAAACATCATACTCAGGACCGCATTTTAAGCTGGGTTTTTTATGTAACTAGTTTTAAAGCCATATTAAAAGTTTTAAAATAGTGAGATTACCTTAATCTTCCATAAAATTCATTTTTGTTCTACGTTTGAGAGAAACTACGAAAAAATACATTTTTGAAACTTAAATTGCTAAAAGCTCAAAAACCTTATAAGTTTGTTACTATGTATCCATAGTATCTGAAACGACTCTACAACTGATCCGTCTTTTTTTATCACTTCGCTATATTAGCACCTTCAACATAACTAAGCGCCTAACGCATTCCTTACGTTGAGGCATCCTTTTAAGAACGCCTTAACAGTCGCCGTACTTGGAAAGCGTCAGGAACGTTGTCAAATGTCTAGTTTCAAAGAAAGCGACCTTTTTCAAGCTCAGTCTGTCTACCTTGCATACGTAGTTTCTTAATTTCAATGTATCCTTGTTTCACTATCGATCTTAAGGAACGCGTGGACCTATTCATTTCTGTGACGACTGCAAAGAAAATAAGTATATTTTGTATCACGCATCAATAACAAAATCAATAATTGTATGCTTGAATATGTTTTCTAAAAAAATAATAAAAAATTATAAGCCCACTGATTCCATCAAGAAAGTAGTGAATTAAGGATGCCTTAAACGAGAGGAACGACTATGCCAGGTAAGGATGCCTCAGATAGAAAAAGGCCGTCTGTTTTCTATTAAGTAATGAAGTGTCTAGAGTCCTGTCTTCTTCTTGAGATACCGTCTCCATTCAGTGGAGGTTGTTGAACATTTTAGCATCTTTTTCGCGATCTTAGGCGGAATGAATTAATTCATGCAAATCAAGAATATTTCTGCTATATCAGCTGTAGGAGGTTATACTTTTCGTACAGGAATACGTATTCCAAAAAAGCTGCTTTCTACGTATGATGGTCATAATTCCCATACGTCGTAGCACTTCTTCGTTAGAAGACCCACATTTCGAATATCTTGAAGGAGTGTCTCAGAGATGTCGCTGTCGATATGATGTACACAAGCATATAGGTGGCTACAGAGCCATCTATGAGACACCAGCCTTGTCAACGTATATATAGTAAATAGAGAAACAGTTGTCACAATTGCTCATAGATAACGCTGCAGTATCTCATTTTATCTCGGATATCTTTTTGGACGCGGGAATATAGCATTAAGTTGGTTAGAGTTACGTTAACCAATATTTTTAATTTCCGCGATTTTTATCCATAAAACAGGGTAAAGACTTCGAATTGAAGATTCAGGGTTGTGTTGCTTAAAAAGTTACCCATTCTCGTGAATAATAACGTTTATTGTCAAAAGAAAAAAATCGTAGTAGTAGATAAAAGAAAATGACATACAATAAACGAATGAATCCAAAAAAAATTCGCAGAATCGGGACGTAGACTCAATCCGGATAGAGGCAGTATTAGTAAAGTAATAAAATGCAATCATTCAGGAGATAAGAGTTGAGGTAAGTTTGATAATAATAGTTACTTTTGATATCAATCGCTTGATGAATCTTGAGTCTAGGCTAGGTCAAAATCCACAGTCTTAAGGCGGTATCGTCAGTCGTTCCTACAATTGTAGGATGCCTTTATGGCCTCCTTGATTGTCATAGTCTTTTCTCTCCTTCAAAAGTTTTTAGATTGCACCTGTTCCGTGTCAGCGACAGCGCTCTCCTATTGTGAAGTTATGTTTTCTTTTTGAATTGTAGGAAATTTGAGGCTGGTAGAACAAGGTATAAATCAAAAGCATTGACAGTTTGATGCAAATAGATATTTGTGACATAACCTTAAAAGAGAAAAGTAGAAAACTATATACGGTCCTTAGATGCTTTTTTATAGCGTTTGTACTTCTAATCTCTTTTATCTAAGAGGAAATCAAGTTATATTTTTTTGGTCCTAGGAAGGAGAAACTCTTCCGACCTATGATTTTGTTAGGCTTCGGAATTCTTTGGATCTGGTGTGGTGGTCATGCGAGACGAAATTTAATAGATGCTTATGTTTTGTAAAATACGTGAACACGATCTCAAGATAGAGTTGCCTACAATCACAGATCTTGATACCTTTTATATATCTCGGTTGGATAGGTGATAGTTTTGCGAAACATGATTTTAAGAATCCATTAATGAGTTATTTCTAGTTTTCTGTAGTATTTATTCAACACCGGTACCCATTGCAAAATTCCATAAGTTAACAAGGGGTGTACTAACGTTTTGCATATGGTGCATAATTCTCTAGCAGAACGAATTTCCCTAAAAAAAATAAATTTTAGATGGCTATATATGATGAACCATAGATATTTTATATGATTTGCTGGCTTTAGGACTACATACTACTTCATCTTTAGGTAGTAATACGAAATGTATTAGGTAGGAATGTGGAACAGTTCCTATCATCGCATGAAGAAATCAGATATAAGGTTTTTCCATAAATATTTTATTATTGAAGAAGCTTCTGGTACCTTAGAAATTCTCTTTAATGATATTTGTAATACCGATGTTGCTTATTCTATACGTGTTCGTACCATTCTATTTGTGAGGGAACTCCCTATATGATGATAGTTAGGAAAATAATTATAAAATATGAAATTCATAAAGCCATGAGCAAACACTTATTCATTTTCAATCACTCAAAAGAAAAACGTTTAGATAAATCTCACGACATAACTAACAAAACAACACACAATCAACAAATTTCAATTTTCTCAACGTGAACGTAAATCTCGACCTCTACACCCGCTACTAGTAATTATTTCCAGTTTTTCAACCTCTGCATGTCTAGCCCGCTGCTCCCAACCGTAACAACCAAATCAAACATTATTAAACCCACCAACCGAATCACACTTCAAAAACGCAATTTAAATCGAATTATGATATAAGCTCGAAACGCGTTACAATTTTTTCAAAAGACACGCCGAGCGCGCGTACCACTATTATATGCATACCTTCCTCCGGCGTATTTAATTTTGTGGGCAGCCATTGTTCTTCCGTACTCTCGATAGAGAGAACGACAGAGTCGGATTTAAAATATAATCTTCAATTTATGCCAATAGCTCCTGAAATACCGCAAGCTCTTTTTCCGTGTGCCGTATCCCCGAGGACAAGGTCACCGTTAGTTCGGGAATGCACTATTGCCCTTCGGAATTTAGGCAAATTTAAAGAAGTGACCTTCCTTGCTTTGCGTCCCGGAACACAGCGAAGTAATGGGCAACGAGAAAGCAGATCGCCTGGCTAGGCTGGGGACCAGAAGCAGTTGCATCGGTCCCGAGCCTAGGCTGGGCATAAAGCAGGAGCCAGGTCAACACGGCAATGATCAATGGGTGTGTAGGAACATGGAAAGAGCGTGAAGAGAGAAGTGACTGTAGAAGTCCAAGTAACCCAGAAACACGTCGGACGCGCTGGGTGCTGGACAAGGGAGAAAATGACTCACCCTTTTGGTGGCGGTTCTCACCGGACGCTGCAGACTGAACCGGCACTTATTCCTTTAAGATGTAAAGGAACCCAACATACTCCAAGTGCTGGGAGGAGGACGAAAGAGCGTACCACTTTCTACGCTATTGCACCGTATACTGCGGTCTAAGGGCTGAGATATTCTGGGCCACGGAATTTGTTGGTGAAGTTGCTTTTTCAGCGGAAACATCCTGTCCTTCATTAGGAGGTCAGAGGAATATGTTAGTGATATCCTTATATTCTAAGACTGTCTACAAAACATCATTGAGCTACAATGCTATTAAATTATAAATATAATATATAATATAATGATCTGTTACGTTCCAAAACTATACATTATTTAATCTTAAAAAGAGGCTTAAACTAAAACTACAAGTTGAGGTCTGATGATGAATACAAAATGATAGAAATATGGACTATTCTTGTAATTGTTGTGTTGTTAATTATTTAGTAATTATTGAGCATTATGGATACATTTTTTTTGTTGGCGGAATGTTTTATTATATATATATATATATATATATATATATATATATATACATTTTTTTTGTTAAGGTTAAGGTTAAGTTGAAAAACGCTAATCTTAGCGACACTTCGCCTTTCTTGTACTTTTACTTAGGTACGAAATAAAGCCCATTTATTATTATTATTATTATTACTATTATTATTAAGTAGAGAGCTGGTACATTCAGCAAAAAGGACACCTCCCCACCACTTCTGCTCCATCATGTTGCGGTGTTCTAGGCATGACAGAAGGACTCGTCAGGTATCCGTCTAATTCTGTATAGCTAGAACTGGCCGGTACGACCGGTACTTTGTTCATAAAGTTTTGAAACAATCCATCTGAAAAAGTTTTTCCAGATCTTCCAATCTTAGGCCAGAGGCGAACATAACAGGAAGGGGCTGGCTCCTCTCAGAATTGTACAAAAGTACTGATCACGTTCTGGGCGAATTTGACAGCTTTTAGGTAAACTAATCTTGTCGTGACTCACGTAGATGTAGCTTTCGTAAGGGGAGAGAAATGTTTTGAAAGCGCCTGTTCTGTAGGTTATTCATTCATCCCATAATTTTCGTAGGTAATCCACATGTTTCAAGTTTGTGAATTGGAATTCCTTCCAATTCAAAAGTATTGACCTTCGGTTTGTATATTGCAACGGTAATAAACAATTTGTAGGGCTGCAAATGTAGGGTTATTTGTCTATAAAATTAACAGAAACACGGTGTCAAGGCGATCTCGAGCATTTTTAACTTGTTTCCAAAGCTTTAATAGTGCAGTCATTTCGGAGAGATATACATATACATATTTGCTTTTAACCTGTTTATGCCATACACATATTCATGTATACTTTTCCTGTAGCGCAATACTTCTTTTCAATGCATGGGTTAAGTATGAATATGTTCGTCTGCTTTTTTTTACTTTTATACTTTATCATAGTTAGTTAGTAGTAAGTACTTGTCCCAATATATCCAGGTCGCTGCTTTAATTTTGCCATTTTGGTATTCTACCATTCACAACCCCGATTTGTAACTATTTTTAATATTACATTTATTAGCATTTTATTTTTACCTTACTAATTTAAATATTTTTGCTTTTAATTTGTTTATGCTGAAGCTCAATACTTCTTTTTGATGTGTAATCGGATTTCACACCTTTATCATGCAGCCAGCGGCGAAAACAGTTACTTCTTACTTGCTTATGGTTTCCCGCCAGTGGATCTAATGGGTGATTTTTTTGCTAGTATCTTTTTGGCAACACTGTTTTTGACAGATGACGCGTGAATCGTGTCTTGTGTCATCGTCAAACTTGTTCAGTTTGGTCTATAATTTAACCATGAATCGACTTACGAACGAACAACGTTTGCAAATTATTGAATTTTACTATCAAAATTCATGCTCGGTTAAGAGAGTGCCTACCGAGGGAGCTATTCGGAAGCTTGTGACTGAATTTCGAACCCAGTTTACATTATTGGACATTAAACCACCAACACGCAGACGTAGAGTGAGGACTGAAGAAAATATTGCTGCTGTATCCGCCAGTGTTAGTGATGACCGTGAAATGTCGATTCGCCGCTGTTCGCAGCAATTGGGCCTCTGTTACTACACTACGTGGAAAATTTTGCGACAGGATTTGGGTGTAAAACCTTATAAGATACAGCTGGTGCAAGAATTGAAGCCACACGACCTCCCACAACGTTTCCAATTTGGTGAATGGGCGCTGGCAAAGCTGGAGGAAGATCCACATTTTTATCGAAAAATTGTGTTCAGCGACGAAGCTCATTTCTGGTTGAATGGGTACGTTAACAAGCAAAATTGCCGCATCTGGAGTGAAGACCAGCCAGAAGCATTGCAAGAGCTACCAACGCATCCCGAAAAAATCACTGTTTGGTGTGGATTATGGGCCAGTGGCATCATCGGGCCGTACTTCTTCAAAGACGACAATGGCCGGAACGTAACTGTGAATGGCGAGCGCTACCGTGCGATGATAGCAAACTTTTTTTTGCTCATAATGGAAGAGTTGTACTTGGCTGACATGTGGTTTCAACAAGACGGTGCCACATGCCACATCGCACACGAAACAATCCCCCTATTGAGAGGCGAGTTCGGTGAACAGTTTATCTCACGTTTGGGGCCCGTCAATTGGCCGCCTAGATCGTGTGATTTAACGCCGTTAGACTATTTCTTGTGGAGCCATGTTAAGGCTAATGTCTACAGGGATAAACCAGCAACGATTGAGGTACTGGAAGTCAATATTGAAGCATTTATTCATGAGATACCGGCCGATATGGTTGGAGAGAGTGTGCCAAAATTGGACCTTGCGCATGGGCCATCTAAAGCGGAGCCGGGGTCAACATTTACATGAAATAATCTTTAAACATTAAATTATATCGACCGTTCTATCGACTCAAATAGAGATTTGATCATTTTTTCAAATTTTTGTGTTTTTTTTAAATCAAATCCTATACCTCTTAAAAAATCACCCGTTATAAGCACCAGTTTATCAATGCGTGAGTGCATAGCTGCGTAATGTGGTACCAAATCTGTTGATAAACTATATAACTGCGCATATTCAAATTACAAAAATAGGATGACCACAAACATTTTTTTTTACTTTCGTGACTTCGTTACTTTTATTTGTCATTGTTATGCCCGTTCGTGTAAGAATATTTGGAATTGTACGTTGCAAATAAATTATTATTATTAATTACTAATATTTATAATAAATAACTTCGGATTTTAAAAGTCCTTGTATATTTTCCTAGTGAAACACATTTTTAAGTGAAAAATTAATGAAAAATATAATTAAACTGCCCATTCATCGAAACAGCAAACAGAAAAGAGAAGGTTAATTTTTTTACATTACTGTGATTTACGATTTCGTACACATCACAATAATCAAAGTCGGACCTGCTACCCTATGCTCTTTGGACCTGTTCTTCCCCCCTTCCTCCTCTCTCGAGTCCTATGGACCCCGCCCCAACCCCACTATCTTAGGCAGTTCAAATCGAACCAACTTAGACACTCACGTGCGGAGAAGGTTCGATGAAGCTCATATCGTAACCTTGTTAATCCGATTTTTACTAGAACTGGAAAAAGCCTTCTCAGGTATATTGTTCCAAAATCCTAGGGACAGAGTAGCAGTCGTATCGGCCAGTTCTGAGGCGGGTTTGTCTGGCAGGCATATCGCGCGGCGGCATCATGCAGGAGAGCTCTGAGGAGCAAATCCCTTTAACATAGCGGTATAAGAGAGCTACATCGCCGTCGGCCCCCGGTGCGAAAGGGTCCCGAGACTGTCCAATCGAGAAAAGTCTTCGATGAGGCGGACAGCCCTCCTCTGAACAACAACGAGCTTGAATAATGTAGTCGGGGCGGCAGCACCCCAAACATATGAGCGGTACTTGTGATCACTTGTCAAAGACGTTTCTGAGTTCATCACATTTCGACAAAATAATATATGTTCCTTTATTCAGAAATGAGACTGATGGACAGCGGCCAGACTTTCGCATGTTTTCTGCTGAGAATGGCCCGGGGAGCGATTCATCTATTATATTAATGTTAAGGAATACGGTTTTGTATCAGTTGTTATACTCCGCCACCTTTTAAGAATTCACCTCCTGGTGTTATTTGCCATTTTAAAAACATCAAAGATCAGATTTTCAAAAGATAAAACATATACAAAAAATCCCAAATCATATAATTTGACAGTTTTTCTAGCGGTACGGACGATAATAAATGATTTACAGCCTTATCATAGGTCTATGTTATAAATAATAATTAATATTTAATAGGTCTTTATCTGTCCAAAAAGTATTTAATCGAAGTAGTAAAATGTATTAACTGGCAGATAATCTATACTTCAGAATTTTACTACTTCAGAATATATTCAGGCAAGATATGGACATTGTAACAAAAATTTTGGAAACTACCTCATTATTAGCATACACTCTGCTATCAAGGTGTTCACTGATGGATTGAGTAATACATACGAGATTTGACGTACAAGATTTTTTCTCTTGGAAGCCATGCTGTTCTGCTACAATTAGGTTTTAGTGTGAATATAAATCACTTCATAAACAATAATTTCAAATAGCTTTGAAAAGTTGGATACTGCAACGATTGGGCGGTAATTTTTAATTAAAACTCTATCACTCTTCTTCAGCACCGGGGTAACTCTGGATATCTTCCAGTTGTCTGGAAAGATGGCCGTCTTCAAAATAATTTTGAACAGATGTATTAATGGTCTGAGTAGCGCATGTATGCAATCCTTCACTAAGAAGCTGGGTATTTGATCAGGGCCTATAATCAACTTATTTTTTATCTTTTTCGCCGCTTTAAGAACATCAGCTTCACATATTTGAGGTAAATCTATAAACAAGGAGTTTCCATAATCCAGGATTACATTTTCACTAAGGTTTTGATCAGGAGGTGTATAAACTGTCGAAAAATACTTTTTAAATGAGTCAACAATATCTTGGGGCTTTGTTAAGGTAGTTTCATTATATTTCATCATACCAGGTAAACGGGATATTCCTTTTTTACTGTGGATAAAATTCCAAAACTGAGAAGGATCTGATAAAATATTGTTTTCTGCTGCCAAAATAAAATTACGATATTCGGTGTCAGCTTGAGTTTTTATCGTCCTTCTTAAAGAATCAAATCTTGTACGAGATGCTTCATCTCCATATCTTTTGTAGTTTTTATGTACTCGTTCTTTTTCTTTTATTTTATTTATTGTGTCTAAGGAATACCATGGTGGGAACCTACGAGTCGGCATAATTTTTTTGGGTACAGTTCGGTCGAATATTCTATACAAAGTTTGTTCCAACATTTCAGTCGCTGCATTAGGATCCGTGGACTGATAAATATCACTCCAATCAATAGTCGACATTATTTCGTACATAAGGACAAAGTTTGCTTTGCGGAAATTGAAAACAGTTTCAGCTTTGTTGGGGTTCTGGTAATTCTAGTGCTAATAGTGAATTGTAATGCAGGATGATGTCTGTCTTCATATACAAGTTCTTTCAATTCGACATTCACTATTACTGAAAACGAGGTCTAAGTATCTATTGTTATATCTAGAATTTACAGATACTAGCCATCGTCTCTCGAACTATAATCGTCTATGGTATTTCTATAGCACAAGATCCACCTGCCAGATGATCCGGTTCGACCGTTCCACCCCCAGTTCCGTTGTAACCCTACACCATGAACACCATAGCGGAGCAAATCATCGATTGCACTCTTAGGCGGGCCCGTGATCGTAAATGAAATCACTGGACATCAACCAGTCAATATAAATTAACGCTATATGGTGTCAGGTTTCAAAGTCAATCTTGATTTTATACGAGGGTGGACAGAAAAAATTAACGACTTTGGATTTTTTTATTTTTATTTCTACATAGCGAGTGATACAGAAAGATCGATCCTTTTTTCCAGCTTAGCTAAGAATCGGACATTTGATTGTCCCGAGGTGACTTAATCTTGAAGAAGATAAATGAGGGTGGCCGAAAGGTTTTGGTATTTAGGCCATCCACTGGGATTTTTTCTTCTCTATACATGCAACGCCCCACAATTCGATCTCCTGCCAAACTAAGTACACCCTTCTATGCGAATTCCTAAACGTCTTAAGGACCCTTGAGTCTAGAACTCTTCTTCTTCGTTCTCCATCGTCTGTTGGGTAAGGTCGCCACTTAGAAGGCTCAAGGTCAATGCAGCCTTGGGCAATATCCGGCTTGACGCCAAGGCAGGCGTATCTATGGTGTCATGTCATGGGAGGCCTCCGCGAAGCACTGACCGCATCCAGCGTGGCGGCCTATGCAGAAGATGGTTTGTCTTTCCGTCCAGGCAAATTCTTAGGAGTCTACTAGCTCAGTCAAGCCATCTAAGACTGAGCTAGTCCTTTTTACCAAGAGACGGAAGTCAGAAGATTTCAATCCACCGACCTTTCATGGTGTACCACTGACTCTCAGTCAACAGTGCATTAGGTATAGTTGTAAACACCGTTCGTGGCGAATCAACTACGAGCATCCCTTTATACAGGGTGGCGCATCGAAAACGAAACAGACGCATTTACTGGCACCTCAGTTTTTTTTTTTGAAAAACACTCAGACCCGTCGATTTTGTTTTCGAGGGGGACACGAGTTTGGCAAAAAATCACGTTAGCACGTGCAGCCCCCTAAGCGGGGGTGACACCACCCCCAAAATCTTAAATGGAAAGGGGGGTCGAGTGATACCTTATTTTAAAGGTCTTTCAATTCCCTTTATAATGATATAAAATTAATGTACTTCAGTTCAGTAGTTTTGAAGATTTATTGATTTAAAGCTTAAATAAAACTAATACATCATCATTAGTGGAGATCAATACATTTGGCAGCAAAGTAATTTAAAAATGAAGAATGAACTGACCCCTTAGGCAAGTAAATGTCGAAAATGCCACCATGACTCTCCATGCAATAATAAAGATTTTGCTCAAAACGTTGCCGCACATTTTGCAATATTTGAGGAGTAATTTGAAGGCACTCATTCATAATTCTTTGTTGCAGGTCTTCTAATGATGTTGGCTAAGTAACATAGATATTGTCGAACACGTAATGCGTAATGTGGTGGGGAACCATCCTGTTGGAACATCAAGCAATTCGCAATGTACCGCCGATCATTCTGATTTTCAATTATGGCTGTTAATATGGCGTCTTCCAGTAATTCCAAATACATTTCACCGGTCAAATTTCCAGGTAAGAAGAAAGGACCAACTAAATAACAAAAATACCAGCCCAAATATTCAATTTTTGTGGCTGCTGTGTATGAACCTCATGATAAATTCTGGGATTAGAATCGGACCAATATCGGCAGTTATGACGATTTACTACGCCATTTAAGAAAAAGGAACATTCGTAGGAAAAGCAAGTGCTGAATAGAAAATGTTCATCGTTTATAATTCGTTCACTCATACCTTCACAAAATTGTAATCGCCCATTAAAATCGTCTTCATTAAGTTCTTGTACCAGGTGAATTTTATACGGATGAAAACTATGGGCCTTTAGAATCCGTTGGACAGTACGTCAACTAACACCACACAGTCTCCAATTTGCGGATACTTAACGTAGGATCTACATAAACTTGCCCTAAAATCCCCACTTCTATTGCTTCGTTTCTTATGGGATTTTCAATGTTGCGTTTTTTATTGGCGACTGACCCAGGGCTGCACTTGTTAACGTGATTTTTTGCCAAACTTGTGTCCCCCTCGAAAACAAAATCGACGGGTCTGAGCGTTTTTCCAAAAAAAACTGAGCTGCCAGTAAATGCGTCTGTTTCGTTTTCGATGCGCCACGCTGTATATCTCCATTTCACTTATACGTACGTACGTACACATGCAACCTACCCCTGTGTGTGAACGTTTGTTCGGTAAGCTCAAAGACATACGTTTTTTAGTTGTGTCACCGTCCCGAAATCTTTTTCGTTACGTATCAATGGAGAACGCCGACAGCTTGTGATAAATTTATTAGAGTATTTCCAGGAAGAAAATGAAAACAGCGGTCCCCAGTTACCCAGTAAATTAAGATCCCTCCATGGTATGGAGATTCGATCTGTTTACTTATTTCATATGGCGTTGATGACGTAACCGTCAAGAACAGTGACTACAACTATAGTCGGTGTGACTTGGAGATTAATACCAATGGTTCTGCATTGGCTTAACACGACGGTTATAGAATCTAGAAAACAGTACGGATGCGTGGTCTCGTGGTCATGTACCGAAAAGACTTCGGTTACCCAAAATTCAAAGACTGGCGGCGCTGGGGATAACTAGCGCGATGAAGAAAATCGTCCTCATCGCCCTTCAGCAGTCATTGACGTTGACAGGAGGCCATGTCGGCATACCTAAGGATGTGCGACGAGGGTACGTGTGTTATTATGTAAAACACCTACATATATAATAACAAAAAAAAATCGGTAAAAATGTCAACTTTTGCGCTAGGTATCTGCTTGTTCATTTCGCGCCTAGCCAGCGTTCTAGTTTCTGGGCTGTTGATCCCTATATTGCAGTCTCAGGGCTGATATATTCCGGGCTATAGAATTTGATGGTGAAGTTGCTTATTCTGTGGATTGGTCGGAAATCCTGACCTTTATTAGGAGATCAAGAAGGTTACACATATTAGCGAATTAATATGTGAAGTAGTGTTGGTACACTCAGAGTCGGCAGGACGGCCAAAAATGCCTTCTTGCCTGGCGTCACCACCACACAACTACCATCATCGTGCACCTGTGAAAACTTCAGCCACCGCATCATATATATAGAACTCTTCTAAAAGCACGTATCCAGATAACCGTTCCACCAATAACCTTAGATTCTTTGTGTCTCAAACAAAACATCTGCTCTTGGCCGCCAGGAAGCGCTGGCACAAAGTACAGTCCACTGTTGCCAAAAAGTTGCACTGGGATCCCGTTCTCGGGAGTGCATCACTACCATAAATCCCAACATGTTCCAGTACCCAAATGAGTGGGGCCTTGCTGCGAAAACAGCTTTCATCACAGAGGCCGAAGTTACTTTTCAGATGCTGAGTGTCTTGATTACCACCTTGATATCGAATAATAATAATAATAATAATAATAAATGGCCTTTATTCGTCACACGATTACAAAATAATTGGTTTAAAAGGAACAGTGACGAAAAGGTGGAGTGTCAGCTTATGCTGTTTTTCAACCCGACCTGGAAAACATTGACACAAACTATAGAGAGAGAGAGAAAAAAAAAACTTAGAATATAACACTTATCAGAGAAAGGAAACAATCAATTACCTGTGGATATGCATAAAGTAAAATTTTAGCCATCCGACTGCTTTAAACTCATCTTTAACCTTTTTTTAAAATTGCTTAGGCTATATTCTTTATACTCACTTGATAAGCAGTTATATAGTTTGGGTGCCCAGTACGAGAAACTGCGTGTGAACAATGCTGTCGAATGCCGCGGGATAAGTAAGATGAGTTTATTCCTAGAGGATCTTTGATCGTACTGGCAGAGGAGGCTTAGTTTTGTATAAAGATAATATGGCGCTTTAAGGATAAGGGTCTTATGTACCAGAGATAGGCAATGCAGTTTCCTCAATTTGTTCATCTTAAACCATCCCGATTGGTCAAAAGCGCTACTAATATGATCAAATTTACGGATTCCATAAGAAAATCTGATGCATGAGTTTTGTATCATCTGAATCCGCTCGGCATCACGTTGTAAAAGAGCAGGTCCATAAACAGAGTCACCGTAAGATAATTTTGACAGGATAAGGGACTCGCAGAGTTTAAG
This sequence comes from Acanthoscelides obtectus, assembly GCA_963669975.1. Classification (NCBI taxonomy): domain Eukaryota; kingdom Metazoa; phylum Arthropoda; class Insecta; order Coleoptera; family Chrysomelidae; genus Acanthoscelides; species Acanthoscelides obtectus. The sequence goes on from CAVLJG010000004.1 coordinate 26,347,006, forward strand.
CTTGAGCTGTGTCGACAGGACACTTCGACTCGGATATAACTGACGAAGCACATTATAGGACGCATTGCATAGTTGGTTAACATGTTTAGTGAAGCGTAGCTTGAAGTCAAACCAGATACCAAGGTTTTTGCATTCGTTTACGAAGGATATGTCTTCATTATTCACCATAATATTAATGCGATATTGATTTATTTCACGATTCTTTTTGGGCCCAAATAAAATGCAGCATGATTTGCCAGGATTTAGTTTTAGATTGTGAGCACTAGATATGTCAAAAATAGACTGCAGGTCTTGATTTATTTGATGTTGGCCAAGCATATATTCATCAGGATCGAAGCAGTTATAAAGTTGGGTATCATCGGCGTAATGATGAACGATTGAGTTGCTGGCGGTTTCATGAAAATCACATATATAAAGAGCAAATAAAAGGGGACTCAAAATAGATCCTTGAGGGACACCAAAATTCCTGAATAAAGAAGTTGATATATTGTTTTCATATATGACAGACTGTGAGCGATCAGTTAAAAAGCTCTTAATCAGCGTGCAAGCCGATGATGACAGGCCAAAGTATCTAAGCTTTTTACAGAGAATATTTGGGTCAACCGTATCGAAGGCCTTGCTAAAATCAAGAAGAACTAAGCAGGACAGCTTTCCTTGATCAACCGCGCTATAAATATTATCCGATATAGACAGGAGCGCAGTGGTGGTGCTATGTAATGGTCTGAAGCCAGATTGGGAGGTGGTCAGTAAATTATTTTGACAAACAAATGTGTGCAGCTGCTCATGTAGAGCCATTTCCAGAAGCTTAGATAAACTTGGTAAAATGCTTATAGGACGAAGATCAGAAAAACTTGAAGGATAATTAGATTTAGGCAGAGGGAGAACAAGAGCATTCTTCCAGGAAGAGGGATAAAGATCATTTGTTATACAAAAGTTAATAATGAAGGTAATATACTTGAGCAAATGCTTATGTATTATACGGATCATATCAATTGTGATGCCATCTGAGCCTTTAGCATGACTTTTGATGCGATCAATAAATTTCTCTACAGTGGCAGGGGAAACTGTCGTGAACAGAAAAGTACCACTATTCTTGACGTTTTCATATTTGTCTAAAAGGTTCAATTGAGTTAATGATTTGGTTGTTTGAGGTACGTTTAAAAAAGCACTATTTAATGAATCGAGATCCTGAAGATGTGGAGGTAGACTTATGGAGTTATGTTTAACGATATTCAAAGATCTAAGTATATTCCATGTAGTCTTCGAATTTTTATGTCTCATAACATAATCGAGGTAGGCTTTTTTCTCTCGCCTAATAGCACTAGAAACAGAATTTCTGATTTTCTTATAGAATTCCCAGGCAGCAATCGTTCCTGTACGTTTAAATTTTTTTATATGCGTCACTTTTTGTTCGCATCATGAGTTTTATGTTGAATGTTCGCCAAGGAGCTGGTGGCTTGGTAACTCGAATGTTTCTGACAGGAGCATGCAAGTTGAAGGTGCACAAGATATTAGAGCTCAGGAAGTCAATCATTTGATCCACATCTCTCAACGTATATATAAAATCCCAGTTTATTAAAAGTAAATCATGGTAGAAATTGTCTAGGCTAAAGGTAGAGTAATCACGATATGTCCTCAGTTTACATAGGTTGCTTATCTCCGATGCATCTACATAAAATATTAGGGCTAGATGGTCAGATATTCCATCTACGTCAACAACTTCATAACCACTTATTATATCAGCAGAGCTAACCATGAGCAAGTCTATAGCTGTCTGGCTATTGGAAGTTATACGTGTGGGCTCTTTGACTAACTGAGACAGATCAAAAGACTCAAGAAAACAGTTCAGCATCTCGGATCGGCCGTCGTTCACTAAAACATTAATATTAAAGTCGCCCATGACAACTGCGTAATCATTATCGAGTGAAAGGTTGGTTAAAGACTCAGTTAATTGATGAAAACAGTCAAGCACGTTTGCCGATGGTGGACGGTAGACTATAGCTAGACAATATTTGCGTTGATTAACTTTTACAGAGATCCAAAGTTCTTCCAATACTGCGGTGATATTAGAGTGCAATATTTTGAAGGCAATACCATTTCTCACATAAAACGCGACGCCCCCGCCTCTGCTATTTCGATCTGCTCTAACGACATTGAAGTCGTTGATAAATACTGAGGAGGAATCAATATCTGGGGTTAGCCAAGTCTCACTGAGACCCAGGACATCGACAGCACAGTCAACAACATACTCCTTCAAAGTTAGAAAACCAGACTGAATTGACCTTACGTTGAAGCTCATGAATTTTAGACGTCTAGACATATTGAAAACATCTGGCGAAGGCTTATTCTTAAAGAGCACCCAACGTATTTTGCCAGTAAAATGAGTATAACCACATGATAAATATATTAGATCTATACAGAATAAAGACAACGCAACAATTATATGCAATACTAATAAAAACACCCGGATATACAGAACAGAATAATAAATCAATAAAACTAGGTATAGGAAGGCGATGAGATGAGAATAGTACCATAAAAACTTATTTGTTTAGATTTAACAGTCACACACTTGTAATAAGGACAAAATTGAGGTCAACGGTTAATGCTTACATTTGGCAATGGATGAAAAGTAAATAAATACCATATATTCTATAAGTAGTATAAATAATCGGTACATGCTGAAAGTGTCAAAAATATACCAAAATGACAAAATTGAAACATTCAAAAGATTGGGCTATCAATGAGCTGAAGAACAACCGGTATTAGTAAAATATACTCGTGATGGATAAAAATAATATTTCTTTATTTACTGGTGCTCTTGATTCTGGTGGATCTCTTGGGTTTTTCCTCGACAATGTTTTTTCTTTTCAAAGAGTTTCTTGAATTTTCTCCTGTATTTTGAGGTTCTACATTCAGCTTCAGAATTGCCGCCGTTAAAACATCGAATCAGATTATTATTCTTCCACTACTCTCATTCCACTCCTGAATGAGACACAACATTTGCCGCTGAAATATTGTGGTGTGGTATCTCCGAAAAACAATGAGGGCTTTGTTTTATATCCAAAAACCTCGGTGTCAGAGTCCTCTTCATCTTTATGCAAGATTTGCTAACGCCTTTAGAACCCCGCCGAAATTGACATAGGAGAAAGAAATTTAAAGATGCTTTGAAGTATTAAATTTATAAACCGAAAAAATATATAAGCAAGATCCACCTTCCTGTGATTCTTATGATTCATAAGCAATCCTTATTCTTTGTCCATGCCGCGATATCCTAATATATGCCTAGTTTAATTCAATCAAACGGTGTGTAAACAGACATCACGATTCTATGTAGGTGTGTTGTAGGCACTTAAACATAAATACTTATATTACAAAACAAGCGTATCATTTCACTATTCATTTGAAGCTTCTTAAATAGGTCAAATACAAAAATGGTGAACGATAAACCAATGTTTATGTTACGATTGTATGAAAATGAGGCAATTCCATTACATTTTATTTATTCATTGAGTTTGCATTACTTATTGTTATACCGTTCATAATATCTAAAGAGGAATCTGAGACTGAAGTAAGGAAAATTGTCTAATAGAGGGTCAACAGTTGAAGATCCAATGTAAAATATACTATAGGATGCTCGAAAACCACCTTTATCGTGCTTCACACAAATCCCCAGTATAGATCGCCAGTTTCGCAATACAACTTATATCACCAGTATCTGGATGACGTACACAGATTAATGCCATACAACTGGTGCCAAGCTTTAGGTCCTACACGGCGTCCCGTAAGTTGTCTAACAGAACAGGGAGTATGCTTCAGACAGCAGGATCCAAAATTGGGTACCCCAAATTAATTCCTATGAATCTTTCAAATAACTGATTACACTTCCTGGAGCCACTTCTCTCCACTGTAATTAATGTTTGGCATACTAAGCTAATTTTTTTATACCGAATGTAGCCGTGTAGGCAGACGCCTAAATACCAGGCGTCCAGCTTAAAGACACTTTGTTAATCCGATTTTTGTATTGGGTAAGGTTAGTCGAACTGGGAAAAGCCTCCTCAATTAAATTGTTCCACAATCTTGATACCTTAGAGAAAAAGGTGCGGTCATATTGGCCAGATGTAAGTTCGACACGAAAGAGCTAGATCGCATACTTTGGCTAGGTGAAGAAAGGTCTCGAGACTGTCCTTAAGAGAAGAGTCATCGATCAGTCGGACAAACCTGCTCTGAGCAACATGGAGCATGCATAATGTAGTCGGAGTGGCAGCATACCAAGCATGTGAGCAGTACTAGAGGCTAGGTCTTACCTGGGACTTGTATAACATAGTGAAAAGGTTATTTGAAGAAAAGTACTGCTTAGCCCTAAGCAAATAGCCTACCATTCTCCCAAAGCTGAGGCAATTGACGAGATGTGTTCGTGCCAAATCAAGACCTGTGTGATCTGGATTCCTACTAGTCGAAATGTACAGCTCTTTGGTAGAATTCAACTTCCACGTCTCTTGTCAGGGAGGAAGTCGCTGCTAGCCTCCTTCTCTCCAGTTCACCGGCAGAGATCAGCTTGTCACTCTGAATTCCTTCCATAAAGAAAGCTGTGGATCGGATTGATCGATCAAGATCAATGTCGGAGCCAGGACCGATCTCTGGGGAGCGCCCGCGTTGACGTTGTGTCAATTTCGAGGAATATCTTGCGACTAGAGAGGAAGTCAGCCATCTGCAAGGCTTCTCTGGAAGGCCATAGGATGGAAGTTTGCTTAAGAGGGCAGCGTGCCACAGCTGATCGAACGCTTTCGTGATATCAAGAGCAACGATATGAGCCTCACCATAAGACTGGATGAGATTACTCCACAGTTGCTAGATGTAATCTAGGAAGTCGTCCATGTATCGATGGTGCCGAAATCCATACCGTCTGCCGTTAATCAATCTGTGACGTTTAAGGTAGTCCAGAGGCTCGTGATCTATGCACCTTTCCATCACCTGACTTATAACATAAAGCAGAGCTATAGGCCTGTAGTAGTAAGGATCGGTCATAGATCCTTTTTTAAGATGGGTTGGACATGAGCAAATTTCCAGTTTTCTGGGAAGGTACCGGATTCATAAGATATCTGGAAGAGACACGAAAGAACTGGGGCAAGCTCCGTTGCACACCTCTTCAGTGCAATGACAGGAATCAAGTCCGGACCAGAAGCTTTGTTGATGTCGAGCGACAAGAGAACTCGTCTTACGGTCTTATGCCTGAATACTACCTCCCGCATAGTGTAGTGAACCCTTTGAATTGACGGCACTTGAGCGTTGGGGGGTACCTCCATGGTGGAGTTGGCAGCAAAAATCTTGGCTTTTGAGTCGGATATAATCGTTCCAACCTAACACGTAAGTGGTGGAAGGCTACTGTGCGCGAAGTTCTTTTCAATCTGCGTGGCCAGCGTCCAGAAATACCTACATGCCTGTAGTAGTAAGGTTTTTTTGATGGGCTGGACGTGAGCTAACTTCCATTTTTCTGCGAACGTGCCGGATTCGTAAGACAGCTGGAAAAAACGCGGTAGACGGCACTGAGTATCTCAGTTTACTTCAGTAGAATTACATATCATTGGTTGAAGATTTACAAAACATCCACATAAAGCATCTAACTTGCATGCATTGTATAATCCTGAGAACATTTTAATTCTACCACATAAACACAAATCAAATAATTACCCCTATTAAAGCAAATAATTATGGGCGACAAATTGGCTACTTAATAAAAATGAATGGGTTGAAATACGACATTCCAGCTACCCCCATGCACTTACAGTCAGTCGATTATTCAATTAACTGATGCCAAATTAGGTTTGCAGTTGAAACAGTTGGCCTTTATCTGCTATTTTCAAATTGGCAATAAAACGCAGTATTTGTTGGTCTAGCGGTTTTGGGGCGGTAAGAAATTATGACAAAGGGGTGTACCCACCGTAATAGTTCGAAATGGTACCAAACGTACATACACTTATGGGCCAAGGGAGGGGTTTAAATTGGATACAGTATGTTTTCCCGAACATTACTTAACCAGAGCATCATAGGCAAGGGAAGCAGTGCACATCTAGCTACTTAAAGTAACTCGTGAAACTTATTCTGTGGTTTTCATGTTCATCCGACTCCATTGTGTGGTCGAATCAAAACCACACACAGGGTGTAATCGACAAAATGCCGCTTAGAAAGTTTGGAAAATCAAAGTACTTCTGGAGAGAGACGAAAAAAACCGAATTTTCCCAAAATTTATTTTTTTCCTGACTTTAATTGTTGAGGAATTTGTAAATAAATTGCGTATTAACGTTTTCACTTTTTCTTCTCTACAAGATGACAACTTTATTTTTTCTTATAGATATCTTATTGGATTTTTTCGCAGATAAATAGTTACTTCACGAACAGCAGAATTTCCCAGGTAGGCCTTGTAAGTATCAGATTTAATTTGTTTCGTATACCAGACCAGACCTCAAATTGAACATAGTAACAGAGTCTTTAAGAATGAGAAGAAGAGAAATAAATCGAGTAGTCAGGCTTTGACTACAAAATAAAGAACGTTTAAACATCTGCTATGGTTTATCTCTGCTTATTTATGATTATTTTGGTTATTACCATACATAAAATTTTCATTTTGTGTTCAGGTCTCACCATAACTTACAACTTTTATCCAACAACAAATTCATGTCCAACTAAGGAAATACCATACATTTCAGGACTGAAAAGTCCATTTAAATGTACAAAATTCCAATATAGCGCCCATTTGAAAAAACAGTGTTGGTGATGGTCAAAAGAAGAAATGTCGAACTGAAAATTTGACTAAGCCATCTTGTAGAGGAGAGAGGATAAGCAACAATGACAACATGCAATGTATTTTGAAATCCCGTCTCAAATAAGGTCAGGAAAAATAAAAGTGATTTTGGTAATAATCTGACATGGTAAACAAATGACTATCTGATAATTTCAAGGCCTACCTAGGAAAGTCTGCTTTTTTTAAACTAAAGTTTGGCAATGTCAATGCATGACCTATTATACAGAATTAGAATTAAGAACTTTATTCATATGTGCAAAAATCCTATATGGTGCCCATAAGAAAAAAATAAAGTTGATGCTGCTCAGGAAAAAATTAAAACTATTTTGGAGTATTCGGTTTTCTTTTTTCTTCAACTTTGCCCCATTTAATTTTTGACCACCGCTGTCGTCTTTTTCAAGTATAACTGACAATTATGTAAATATAATAGTTATAATATATGAATGTTAGAAAGAAAAAAGGGACGAAATGTCACTTGGAAGACAAAAAACATATAATATCATCACATAATTGTCAATTGTACTTGAAAGAGACCATAGTGGTGGCGGAAACATTCTACAATAAACAGAAATCTAACAACCTATATGTATATGTTGTTTTGATTCGGCCAGGCAATGGAGTCATATCATCTATCTACTCGTACTATTCAGGAATCCAACTGTAGATTGGTAGCGAAAACCATCCCCAGTAGATCACGTATCTAGTTGTGCTATCAAAATAATTATATGCCACCGAACATATCGTCGGTCTCCGCACGTACAGGCGTAAATGAAAAATAATCTAAAATCGAGTTACGCCGTAATTTCACAGATTTTTTTGTAGTCTCTTACTTCACGAAGTGACGTAGCTGTATATCAGTTCGCTGATAAGAATGAAAATTTTCAGGAAATTGCCTAAGTTATAAAATTCAGAAAACAATTTTCACGTACCGGCTTAAATAGATTTACGCCTCTGCGTTAAAACTGGTTCTACATCATTTAATAATAAATCACAAAAAAAACCGCAACGTTCAGACTAAAAAATCAGTATGTCATTTTCAATCTCATTTATTGCTGATTTTCGTTTTCTAGCTCTCCTGTAAAATTTGTAAAATGTTAGTTACGCCGGTACGTGCGGAGACCGACGATATGTTACCTTAATTTCATGCCCTGTTTACTGATACAATTCCGTATTATAGATCGGGACGTGTTAACTCCTAACTTCTATTGTTTTCACAAACGTGTCCTAACTATACATACCGCCTTCAAAGAGATTCCTTAAATGTAAGCGAAGCCACAGATGTAGAGGTAAAAGCTTACTGACGTTTCGGCCATCTCGGTGGCCTTTTTCACAGTACAACATTCAAAATGACAATCACATAAATAAAATATCATTGTCAGATAAATAAAATTGTCAGATAAATAAAATATTGTGTCATTGAGATTTTTAATTTTGTACTGTACAGTAACTTTTACCTTTTATCTGTGGGTCCATTTGGCAGCATATTCTATAGCTTTTATACTTTGCAACAAAGAATCGTATATCAAAAATAATATACCATATTATACAGTAAAGAAAAATATCTATACGCAAATACCTGACATGTAAATCTTTATTCAACATAATGAGAAGTATTTTTTTAAAAGATAATTGTACCACATCAAATCCAACACACCTTCGATTTCTAACCCATCATCATTGCGACCTATATTCCATTCATATCGGATAAAAATTGCGATCGAAAAAAAAAAACAATGCACATCGAATCGTACACCATATTTGTACTGTGAATGGTTTCTTGAGACCCATATAATTATGCCTAACTGTTTCGTCAATTCTTTAGGAGAACAGTGTGTCTGGCCTTTTTTTGACATACATTCGAAATCACTGTATTTTAGGATCCTACATTCTTCTTACTATGGTTCATAGCAGGCCTAGGGAGACATTCAAACCTGTGCTGGGGATTTTCATACTACAGATTAAACTGCATCTACCCTTATAAGGAGAGAAAAGAGATCACACGAAGTGATTTGAAATGTTTCTGGAAAAAAGATATTAATTTATCTCAAAAAATACGAATATCAGTTTTTCTTTTGCAAATGAATCTGTATTTTTATGGAAGTATTACTCGAATTTAGCAATTTGGTTAAATACTATTTATAGTGAAGGAACACCACTCTCCAATATATAATAATAATAATAATAATAATAATTAACGTCTTTTATTTGTAATATTCTTACAGGAGGCGAGATTTAGATTATATATCTATTCTACCATCTAACCCCCTTAACAATTCGAGATGTAAAAAAAAAAAAAAAAAGAATTTATTGAAAATTAATAGGCACCTGTATACAATAACGAATAATCCAAGTAAATACATAAGGAAAATATGAGGACACTTATGGGTTACAACCGATTTCGCTGCTGATCAAGAAGAACTTCTTTCACTTTTTTCTTGAATTTGGATAATGGATTGGTTTCTTTTAAACTGCGGTCTAAAGAATTATATGATTTGATCGCATTGTAAATGTATGAATTCTGAAATAGAGACGTGCTGTGGCGTGGAATTGAAAAAGTCTCTCTATATCTAATATTAATACGATGCATATTTCCTCTACGTATGAATTTGTTTACTAAATATGACGGTGTTTTTGAATAAAGAACCTTATGAGTCAGATTTAGGAGCTGGTACTTATACATTTTATCAATTTTCATCCATTTGAGTTCATTAATGGCATTCGATATATGATCGTATTTTCTGAGATCATTTACAAGCCTGCAACATGTATTCATAATACTTTGAATACGATTTCTTGTTATAATATCTAAATAGGGATAGTAAACCACTAAGCAATACGATATCTTTGAAAATACGAAATATTCACACAATTGCTTTCTCGCAGATTTATGTAATATAGCCTTATTTGCAAATAAAACTCTGAGAATAGCGTAGCACTGCGTAAGTAGATAGTTCACGTGTGCAACAAATTTTAAGTCATCATCCATTATAATACCTAGGTTTTTCGAATGATCCACAGGAATTAATTTATTACCTTTTAAATGTATGTCTATGTCCTTTTTTAAGGTATTCTTTTTTGTTCTATTTGCGTATACCAACATATTTGTCTTCAAAGGGTTCAAACGAAGATTATGACTACTACTGAACTTTTCAATTTGGGCAAGATCTTGATTAATTTTATTATTTGCGGTTTCTAAGTCATTACTCCTAAATGAATAGAAAATTTGAGTATCATCTGCAAAAAATTGTATGCTGCATGATTTTACCTCTGTTTCTAAATCTGAGATATATAATGAAAATAGTAGCGGTCCTAAGACTGATCCCTGTGGTACACCAGAACAAATTTTTTGTTCCGTAGAGTACTGTTGATTTAGACGAACTTTTTGATACCGATTTTCAAGGTAGGTTTGAATAAACGAAAGAGGTTTTTCAGAAAATCCATAGTAACTGCATTTAGATACAAGAAGCGAGTGATTAATGGTGTCAAATGCTTTAGTAAAGTCAAGAAGTATGAGAGCTACTGCTTTTTGGTTATCAAGTGCCATTGTTATATTGTCTGTTAAATCACAGAGTGCCGAAGCTGTATTATGACCTTGTCGAAATCCAGATTGTTTAGATGGAATAATTTTGTTAGAATATAAGTAGGCGCACAGCTGCTCGTAAACAACGCGTTCCAATACTTTTGAGAAAATTGGCAGTAGACTGATCGGTCTCAGTTGACCATAGTTAGTAGGATCAGAACACTTAGGTAGCGGAATAACTATAGCGCGTTTCCACTGATTGGGGAAATATCCCCTCTCTAAACAGCAGTTTATAATATGCGTTAAGTAGACATCAATTTCAGGTATACATAGTAGTATCATATGCAAAGTTATTTCATCTGTACCACTAGAATTTGATTTTATTTTATGTATAATTTTAACAACGGTGTATTATATATATATATATGTATCAAGTATTTCGACCCCGTTCAACCCTCCTTCTGTAGGTATCTAATCAGTAATCATTTTTGAAATTTTGACATTTTCTGAGACAACATGAAGTACGACTACTTCAAACCGGTGTAGAAAGGAAACCATCTTTCAGATCAACGGATGTGTCCATAGGGAGTGTCTAGTAATCCAGCAAAACAAGTATGTTAATGTAAGACCAAAAACTTATTCTGTGGTTTTAATGATGATAGAGCTCCATGATTTTCTGGCCAAATGAAACCACACATGTATAAATTATTTTAAAGGAGGTGAGTAGTCTTGGCTGATTAGCTGAGATGCAAAGATCAAATTTTCTGGGATGTAGGTAAGTGAAAAACGACGTCAGGCCGAGAGTACGTGATTCTTTGTTCAAGTCAAGCTTTCGAAAGTGTTTAATTTCTGCTACAATATCAATGAAAAAACTACTGACAACGTAAATTACTCTCTACAAGACGAGCTATCCAAAATAAAAACGGAAGAAAACAATTAACATCGTACAATATCAAAAATGCACAAGTCAAAAAAGAAAATACTGATCAATATGAACACGAACAGATTGAAAAAAAAAATAAATTATGTAACTTTCATAGTCTTAGCTTGGAAGATTTTATCAAACAATGACGGGCATCGTTGAAAATTGAATTGTTGGCTTCTATACCGAACTGCCGTCATTCAGCAAACGCCATGTTGTTTGGTTAAAATCTTACTAACTGATACCTGCTAATTACATAATTTTATAGTCTTTCAAATGACCATATACAGGGTGCGGCAGAGATGATGGACGGTTTTAAAAAATCATAAAATAGTTAATTTTTACTCGAAAACAAATTTATTGATGGAATCACGTTCACAAGGAAATAGCATTTGAGACAGTCAAGTGTGGAAAATCACATCAGGCATGTGGTGGCCGAAATCGTTGATGCAGTGGTGGAGGCGATCTTGGAAGTTCGCGTAGACTCTCTCCAACATCGCTCTCTCAACTTGGGCGACTTCCACGCGATCCATATGCAAAATTCGCCTTACCGAACGATCACTAAGGTGAAGCATGTTTCCGGGCAGATCGAGTCGGACTGCGAAGAAAGACCTGTCGAACGCGTTCAACATTTTCAGGAGTTCGAAATGTTCGCGGCGCTCCTCTTGGTCTTCTGTTGATCAGTTCACCACGCCTGCGAAGTGATTCAACCCAACGAAGGATGGTGTTTCGAGAGGGAACAGCTCTATTCCGATGAATGTTGAAGTGCCGACGAAACTCACGCTGTACGACGATGACTGACTCATTATTTCGGACGAAACAATCATAGGCGAAAACGCGGTGCTCCACCGTCCAAGGCTCCATAACGACAACTGGTAAAATAATGCTAGGATCTCACGAGTTAAACGGCACCCTCCCCACCTCTCTCGTAGACGGAGGCGGAGAGTACTACCCATCCCAAAAACGTCCGTCCTCTCTGCCGCACCCTGTATTTGATGTTACTGTCTTCCAGGTCCAAGTTCATTTTCTGTTGGTATCTGGTACACCCGAAACAACAAATTGAAGAAACTTCCAGAATGGCGGAAAAGTGATTAAACAGCATTTTACTTGATAAGCAAGAGTGTCGTGTATCGACTCCTTAGAACTGATATATTTGACATGCTCGAGATTGACAGAGAAGAGTTTGTCTAAAGCAAATGGAAAAAGACAGATTCGATAGAAATGTAACCTATTTTTCACGTCTAAATGACTTTTTGACGTCTATTGACACGAATAGGGAATATCTGATCACAAAATTGACATGATATTTATAACCTTAGACATAACCCCCAACCAAACTAGCTCCATCTTCATCTAGCTTTCCAGATTACCCCCACTGTAACCTGTGATGTCTAATTTTGCTGTTTATTTTTGATTAAAACTGGAGCAGAAAAGCCTGTCTCACACAAGTCAGTTGAAGAAAAAGGAACACGTATTCGTAAAGCAAGAGAGGCAAGTGTCGAATTAACAGGCAATCTTTTGATCCAAAATTTCTCCCATGTTAAAAGATGTAAGTCATCTTTCATGGATGAATCAGCCTTCATTTCTAGAAATTCTTCCTAATTGTGACACATTGAAAACAAATGGATTTCTTGTCATGTGCCATATTGGTGACTCTGGATTGATATCTCGATAATATCGGCGAAATTCGTCTTCCAGCGCTTGCAAATGAGTTTTTATGTCAGGTTTTGAATTTGCGTCCAGTATTTTATTTTTCATTGCTGAATATAATCATAATTGCTTATTATAGTGTTGTTTCTGCCCTTAAGTTTCAAGTTTAGATCAAGGAGTCAAATATGTCAGTTAAATAAGCCAACCTCCATTGAAATGTGTCTTGGAACATTGTCAACAAATCGTGTTTTTCTTTGAACTTCAGAATAATATTACCTCTTCTTTCAATTCATAAAGGCGAGCCAACATGTTGCCTTTGAACAGCCAGCGTACTGCTGTATCGAACAAAAGAACTTTGTGATCAGAATCGAGATCTTCGCAAAGTAAAGAAAATAACCAATAGTTCAAAGCGCTGCTCTTGATGTAGTTTACAATCCTTATAGCCGAGTCTAAAGTCTGGCGTAATTTCTGTGGCAATGTTTTGGAAGCCAAAGCTTGCCGATGAGTAACACAATGTGTACTAACCATTGCGGGATTTTTTTCTTTGAGCTTCTTAGCTAAGCCCGATAGTACACCTATCATATCAGGTGCGCCATCTGTACAAGTCCATTGAGTGTCTTCCAATCCAAATAATTTTTTTCAACAAAATTTGATATATATATATATATCTTCAGATGTAGTACCTGCTATCAAAGATTGGGAGTAAAAAATCTCTTCTTGAATGATATCTCCGCCGATGTAACGAACATAAACTATTAACTGTGCACAATTAACGATGTCGGTGGATTCAACGCAACTAATGTCAAAAAATGCGATAATTTTACTTTGTTAATTATTTTATTTCTGCCACAATGTCATCGATTCTACGCTTATCCGAAAGAGAAATAGACTTCATTTTTTGCTCTGCGTCTTCTCCTAAAATTATCTGCGTGGCTTTTAAGACACATGGTTTTATTAATTCTTCACCGATAGTATGAGGTTTCTTTTGCTTTGCTATCATAAAAGCTATTTCAAATGAAGCTTTGAGATGCTGCGACACACCTGTGTGATAACTTCCCGATTTATCCAGTTTCATCCGCTTGATGATTCTGCTTTAGAATAAAAAAACTCTTTCGTCTTCAAAACCAGAGTAGGATGTTGTTGGCTTTCGAGGCGATTGGGCCTCATGCTATCAGTACTTAAAACTTTCATACATATGACACACTGAGTCATTTGTAACTCGTCTTTTTCTATGAAGGTAAATCCAAACTTAACGTAATCTTAGGAAAACTTTCTTTTTTCGCTGCCATTTTGCACCTATAACAATAAAATAAATAAGTAATAAATAAATAAGCAAAATACCTGCATGTAATTACGAATTATATGCCCATTATTTTATCTTAATAACGTAATGTATTCAATAGTATATTGGCCACCGGGAGATTTATATTTTTGTAGGCAGGTTGATGTTATAATAGTAATTTTAAATACATTTGGAATCAATATTAGGTACTTGAAGTTCGTCGTTTCAAAATTATTTCGCCACGTCGGTTTGATTGTGATGTGGTAAAAAAGTCCCAATGGCCTTATCTATGAACGCGTCTCCACTCAATCAACAATTTTGCAAATTAAATAAAAATGGTAAATGAAGTTTGTAAATACACAAACTTACCTTTAACGGTGAGACACAATAACTTGACACACTCAAGCAGATTTCTTAACAAAACATGTACATCGAAACGTCAAATTTTTCGCAAGTTTGTGGGAATGAATGTCACAGATGCTCACCCGCGTCTGGTAGGTACACAATTGTTTTCTAAATGATGAATGAATGTTAAGCGGAGCGCGGCGGGGGGTGCCCGCGGATTTCATGTTGTGACTTGTTGAAACTTGTATAAACTGCGATTGACGACGCCGGGTTTTGAAACAGCGGTTGACAGAATAAGTGAATATGATATTTAATTCCTAATTTTATGCGTGTAAATTAAACATTACATTGTTATGTTATTTGTTAATCTTGTTTGTTTTTTCTTTCTAAAATGCAAACGCTTTCCGCCCCCATGCCCCCTCTATGCCCCGCTTGGGAGGAGCGCCCCCCCGGTTGGTAACTCCTGTTCTAAAATGTCTCAAAAACTAAGGGAAAATTATATGATTTGTGTAACGTGGGCCAGTACCATCTTAAATCAAGAAATACTTCATTTATCACCTGGCTTTGCAACAAAGAACTATTTTTCATTTAACTCGAGCACTGATATTTTCTATAAAATATTAAGAGATTACTGTCACATCAATCTAGATATTTGGTAGGCGACTTAGTCGCAAATTCCTCTTTTTTTTGGATGGTCGCAGAATTTCATTCCCGCAGCAAAATAGTAAAATCGGGCCGTAGTGTTAAAGGACAAACATGCATGGTTGATAATGCAGCTTTTGCCAACACCAAAATGTAGAACTTCGTAAGATGTAGAAGAGCAGGCTAAAATCTGTATGATTAAAAATTCAAATCCTACTACTAAATATAAATTACCTATATTCCTGCAAACACGTAATTAAAATACCAGGCGGTAAAGACAGAATTATTGAAAATAGAGCTATTTATTTTAGTTTATGCAAATTGCTGTCCCCAGTTCGGTTACACCTCATTAGAATATTTACGAATATTTCTCTCCAGATACTAGTTGGTTAAAATGCCTAGGAAATCATTACCACAGGTTCGAAATGCTAAGTATTCTAATCAAAGGAACTATGTATATGTAAGTTCCTAATTGGGATTGTGGATTCCGAGGAACCACTTCAATCAGTATAAGTGATTAAGCTATAATGAATGAAAAATGCAAATTCAGTGGTAAATGGATAATGTTTGTTTGGATAAAGAGTTATTTTGAGGTGTTGTGATGGATCTTGTACATACAGGGTGTTAAATAAAGTATGTAGAGAAGTTTTTAAGATCTAATCCTTGACCAATCTGAAGACTAAATGTTCATATGAACATGGGTCCGTAACGGCTTTCTTTTCGAGCTAGAGCACTATCACTAAAGAAATACGAGTAATTTCCAAATATTTCTATGAATAATGAAACGTATTTGTTGAACAGTTGGTATAACCTATGATAAACTTTGCATATTTTACAAGTTGCTGAGGCTCAATATGAACGTGGATGAAAATAGTATTATCCCGTATTTTTGAAAAAAAAATTATTTAGAAGGTCAATAGTTTTGAACAGTAACATTCGAATAGAACGACAACAATAGAAAATATCGAATAGTTTTTTCACAATAAATGACTTGAATACAGGCGTCTAGTCTGTTACACATTGACTGACGAACTCTCCTGAAAATACTCGGAGTATTTTGTATAGTCAGACATGACTCTACAATTATGACTCTTGAGTCCTCCACGCTTTGAACAGAAGTCTTGTATACTAATGACTTCAAATGTCGCCTTAAAGCGAAATCGATAGGATAGGAAAACAACTGTAAATCATGTGATATTCACCCCGGGCATACTTAATTAAAATAAAATACGTTCCATTCTTTTATAATTTTGTAGAACAATATCAGTTATCATCTCTTTTAGTGCTAATATGCTCTAGCTTGAAAACAAAGCCGTTGCGGACTCATGTTCATATGGGAATTTCGTCTTCAAATTGACAAAGGATTCGATGGTTATAGTTTGTCTACATACTTTATTAACACCCTGTATATGTTTCAACCATTTTTCGAAGAATGGGATATATACTAAGTGACATATAAATCCGAACACCCAGTTTAAATGGTTTTATTTAATAAAATTTGTATAAGTACTTAATGAAGCATAATAAGTAAATGATAAAAATTTCAAAATGATTGCACTGCTTTAAAGCCCTTTGACCTTTAATAATGTGTGGATGCACCCTGATGTGCTACGCATTCTCCAACGCGCCTAGGCATGCTTCTGATCAGGTGGTCAATGTCCTCCTGTGGT